>JAGFNQ010004008.1:698221-776221 GCA_024364735.1 Boesenbergia rotunda | reverse complement strand
GATCTCTTGTTGAGGCAATCGGCCCTTAAATGATTGGAAGATCATGGTTTTGATGTGTGGGGCGAATATGTTCAAAGTTAGAGTATTATGTTGTATTTGATATGTGTGATTGAGTTTGCAGGACTTGGAGAATCACACATGGTGGACTTATCCGAGGGACGAGAGCCGAGGGAGGAGAGCTCCAAGGGCAAGCCGGAAGTGGAATTCAAGGGCACACGTGAAGGGTGGCATGGAAGCAAGTCAAGGGATGGCTTGCGTGCGCATCCGAGGGACGATAGCCAGAGGAAGAGGACTTCAGGGGGCAAGCCAAGGGAGCAGACTTGAAGGCACACGCGAAGGAGAAGGTCCGAAGTGGCTGGAGCTGAGCTGTGAGGCAGGGCAGTCTACTGGCCCTGTGGCAGTCGACTGCCAAAACTCACAGAAAGTTTGCAGCGTCGGACCAGTCGACTGGACGTTGGGCAGTCGACTGGTATACCCCGAAACTAGCCGTTGGCTAGCAATTAATGCTAGGCCAGTCGACTGCCCCAGGGCCAGTCGACTGGTGCGGGCTGGACAGATTGCGAATCTGTCCTGTTCACCTATAAAAGGAGCACTTTTTGTACGTGCACGGTACGGTTCCGTACAGTGACGAAGTGCTGCTCATGTGTAGAGTGATTGTTGCTTCCTCTCTCTCTTATTTCTGCATCTGTAAAGAGGAAGATCTTGCTGTAAAGGTTTCTCCACCTCAAGGAGACTTTTCGATAGTGAAAAGTGGTGCTCGCGGCCTGGATCCTTGGACTAGTCACCCATCTAGGTGGATACCAAGTAAACGATAAGTGTTAGCATTGTCTTGAATTTCTTTTGTATATTATTTCCGCTGCGCTAACAATTCCGTAGAGATCCAAGATCCGAAAAAGTGCATTCACCCCCCCCCCTACACGCCTTAAACGATCTTTCAGTTGGTATCAGAGCAGGTGCATTTCAGAAGATCTAACAGTCAACCGGAACAATTATGATGGAGTTTCAAGAGGGATACTCAACCGCACGACCACCCTGCTTCGATGGGAACGACTTCGCCTATTGGAAAGGTAGGATGCAATACTACCTCATGAATGACATTGAAAATTGGATAAGTGTTGCAGATGGCTTCGAGGCGCCCGTCGATGAAAGAGGAGACCCAACACCTATGAGATCATGGTCAAAGGAGGTGATGAAGAGGGCGCAATCTAATGCCAAGGCCACCACCACACTGCAATGCGGGCTCTCGAAGGAGCAACTGAACAAAGTGGGGTCTTTCAAGAGCGCCAAAGAACTATGGGACAAGTTGGTTGAATTGAACGAGGGGTCAAACGAGTCCAGAAGAGCCAAGAAGGACTTGTTAGTGGCCCAACTGCAATCCCTCTCTATGAAGAGCAATGAGACCGTCAGCCAGCTACATGGAAGGGTGAAAGAGGTGATCAATGAGCTCCATATGATTGGAGAGAAAATCGAAAATCGGGACATCGTCAGGTATGTTTTACAAGCCTTCTCGAGAACCACCTTGTGGGCATCTATGGTTGATGCATACAAGGTATCGAGGATTTGTCAATTGTTAAATTAGACGATCTTTTCTGTGAATTTGAACTACACGAGCAAGCTAATGTCTCGGCAAAAGAGAAAGGTATTGCTTTTGTTGCAGAAAAGGAGAAGAAGAAGAGGAAGGAGAAGAAGAAGGTGGTTTACTCATCCTCGACAGACTCAGAAGAATCTAGCACCTCCTTGGATAGCGATCAAGAGGCGTTCATGGTAAGAAAATTTCGTAGAGCGTTTAAAAGTTTATCTAACAAATCCTATGCTAGGAAAGGGGCCAAAGGTAAGGGTAAGGCCAAGGACATAATCTGCTACAACTGCCATCAAGAGGGACACATGAAGAATGAGTGTCCTCAATTGAAGAAAAGGGAGGACAAGAAGGAAGAAAAAAAGAAGAGTGACAAGAAGAAATCAAAGGGAAAGGAGAAGGGTGCCACCAACCTTAAGGCAACTTGGGATGATCCTTCATCCTCAGAGGAAGAAGAAGAGCAAGTCTCTCACTTTGCTCTTATGGCACAAGATCACTCGGACTCTTCAGACGATGAACGAAGCTCAAGTAGTGAAGATGAGAGCTCCTCCACTTCGTCATCAGAGTCAGAAGCTTCGGTAAGTGAGGCATACCACTTACCCTCCTCCACTTTGGTAATGATAATTTCTAGCACAAATATGGACTTAGCTAAGGCTAGAAGTAAAGTTAAGGATCTAAAAGAATAAATTGTCATGCTTAGAGTAGAAGCTACTGAACTTAAAGATTTGCATGCTAGTTCTACCTCTTCACATGCTTCACACCTTAAAAATGAAAATAGGGAATTAAGGAAACAGGTAGATAACCTCACAAAGGCCCTTAGGAAATTTCAAGTAGGATCAAGTAACCTAGATATGATCATCAACAGTCAAAGGGCTGTGTACAACAAAGTCAGGTTGGGTTATAGGCCTAAGACAAAGGAGGTAGCCTTTGTCTCACTTACCGGTAGGATTGGTGCATCTAGGAGACTAGAGGCTAGGGGAACCACAAAGAAGGCATGGGTACCTAAGAGATTTCTAAATGATGCTTATGGATCAAAGATTTGGGTACCAAAAGAGTATATTATCCGTGTTGTTTAGGTAAAGGTGAAGGAGGCCCCAACAATGTGGATAGTAGATAGTGGATGCTCAAGACACATGACCGGGGATGTGAGCAAGTTCACCACTATTAGCTACCTAAGAGAAGGGACGGTCTCTTTTGGGAATAGTGAAAAGTTGAGGATCATTGGTAGGGGCACAATTGAGGTATCTCCCACCATTTCCATACATAAGGTACTTTTGATCAAAGACATGAAGTTCAATTTATTAAGTGTAAGTCAATTATGTAATGCCGGGTTCAAAGTTGAATTTCATGCTAGAAAATACATCATTAGACATAATGAATCAAGTGCTACCATACTAGAAGGGTTTAGAGAAGCGAATCTCTTACCTATGCTACTAACAATGTTGTTAAGTGTCTCATGTCTAAAGAAGAAGAAGGGTGGTTGTGGCACCGGAGACTTGGACACGTCAACATGAGGAGCATTGCAAAAGTGGCCAAGGAAGAGTTGGTGAAGGGGCTACTAATGATCAAGTATGAGAAGAACAAGTTGTGTGATGCATGCCAAGAGGGTAAGCAATCGAAAGCATCACACAAAGGTAAAACCCTAACCACTACTTCATTACCTTTAGAACTTTTGCACATAGATTTGTTTGATTGCCCTAGTACTCCCTCACTTGTAGGGAGTAAATATTGCCTAGTCATAGTAGATGATTTCTCTAGATTTACATGGGTTTATTTCTTGAAACATAAGGATGATACCCTAGAGATTTTTATAGGATTTAGTAAAAGGGTAGAAAACGAAAAAAAACATCAAAATAAACCGAATTAGGAGTGACCATGGTGGGGAGTTCCAAAACGCTAATTTCACACAATTTTGTGTTGAAAATGGGTACAAGCATGAGTTTTCATGCCCGAGGACTCCTCAACAAAATGGGGTAGTTGAGAGGAAAAACAGAGCCCTACAAGAAGCTGCTAGGACTATGCTCAATTCATATTCTCTTCCTAGCTATTTTTGGGCCGAAGCGGTTAACACCGCTTGCTATATTCAAAATCGGGTGTTGGTGCATAGGTTTCTAGGGAAAACACCCTTTGAATTGTTGAATGGAAGGGTACCTCAAGTCCACTATTTTAGGGTCTTTGGATGTAAAGTCTACATCTTAAACACCAAAGATGACCTAAGAAAATTTGATTCAAAAGTCGATGAAGGAATTCTAGTAGGGTACTCATTGACTAGTAGGGGTTATAGAGTATACAACAAGAGGACAAAGGTGATTGAGGAGTCCTCAAATGTCAAATTTGATGAAACAACTAGTACCTACCCTAGAAAGGCTTTAATTGATAAAGATATAGAAGAGGTTCAACCCCTTGCCCAAAGAATCCAAGACCTACATTTGGAGGGCAATGATCAAGGGGGAGTAAGAAGTACCCTAGAGGATGAGGAAGAAGGTGTAAATGAACCTACAACCTCTAGGCCCTTGAGACATCACCATGATCACCCCATTGACCAAATAGTAGGTGATGTAACTCAAGGAGTAAGGACTAGGTCCTATTTTAGGGATCAAACTAGTCAAATAGCTCTAATCTCCCAACTAGAACCCAAGACCATTGATGAAGCATTGGGAGATGTTGATTGGGTGTTAGCTATGAAAGAGGAGCTAAATCAATTCGAGAGGAGTGAAGTTTGGGAGCTAGTTCCTAGGCTCACTGATTGTACCATTGTAACCACAAGATGGGTTTTTAGAAACAAACTAGATGACCAAGGTAAAATCACTAGGAACAAGGCTAGATTGGTAGCTAGGGGGTTTAACCAAGTTGAGGGACTAGATTATGATGAGACTTATGCCCCCGTAGCTAGGTTAGAATTAATTAGAATTCTATTAGCCTATGCCGCTCACATGCGTCTCCACCAAATGGATGTGAAGTCGGCATTCCTTAATGGGATCATTAAGGAAGAGGTCTATGTAGAACAACCCCCCGGGTTTGAGGACCCCCACTATCCAAGATACGTGTTCAAATTAAGAAAAACCTTATATGGATTGAAACAAGCTCCCCGGGCTTGGTACGAAAGGCTTTCTTCATTTCTAGTGTCTAAGGGGTTTAGGAGAGGAACAATTGACCCTACATTGTTCCTAAAATCTAAGGACAAGGACATATTTGTTGCCCAAGTCTATGTAGACGATATCATTTTTGGGTCAACAAATAATGACTTTCTACAAGAATTCATCAAGTGTATGGAAGATGAATTTGAGATGAGTCTTGTAGGAGAGTTAACCTTCTTCTTAGGCCTTCAAGTTAAGCAAACTAATGAAGGTACACATGTCTTTCAAATCAAATATGCTAAGGAGATGTTGAAGAAATTTGATTTAGAAAATGCTAAGGTAGCATCTACACCCATAGGAACCAATGTGAAAATGGATAGTGACCTTGAAGGGAAAATGGTCGACTCTAAACAATATAGGAGCATGATTGGTAGCCTCCTATACCTAACCGCTAGTAGACCCGACATACTTTTTGCGGTAGGTATGTGTGCAAGGTACGAATCTTGTACCAAAGAGTCTCATTTGGTTGTAGTCAAGAGGATCCTAAGGTATGTGAAAGGTACCCTCAATGTCAGACTTTGGTATCCTAGAACTCCTAGTGTTGATCTAATTGGATACACCAACTCGGACTATGCGGGTTGTAAGTTAGATAGGAAGAGTACAAGTGGAGGGTGTCAATTCCTTGGGTCTTCCTTAGTTAGTTGGAGTAGTAGGAAACAACCATGCGTTGCCCTATCAACAACGGAAGCGAAATATATGGCAATGGGTGGGTGTGTTTCCCAACTCCTTTGGATCATGCACACCCTAGAGGATTATGAGTTACATTACACCAAGGTCAAAGTCTTGTGTGATAATGTAAGTACAATCAATATAACCAAAAATCCGGTTCACCATTCTAGGACAAAACACATTGAAGTGAAATATCACTTCATTAGAGACCATGTGGCAAGGGGAGACATAGAACTACACTATGTTGAATCAAAGTCAAACCTAGCTGACATATTTACAAAGCCTCTTCCCGAATCGGAGTTTACATCCTTAAGAAGAGGCCTTGGAATGTGTTTTGTGGAAGTATAGGATGAACTTGGAGACATTAGCTTTGAAAAAGGGTGCTTGATCCATTAGGATGATACATTTGGATCACTTGTGCTTGTGGCACATTGTTGAACCATTGAGAGTATCAAAATATGAAAACTAGACCAACTATGGGGAAGACAAGTGTTTAATCAATGGACACTTTGCCCAAAGATCATAGTTGGACATTTTAAATATTGGAAAACCATTTTATGCTTTACATACTTTGCCACGTTTTTAAAAGTCATATGATTGCAAAATTGGTTTCAAAGTTTGATACAAAATGTAGTGGTTTTCAAAGCTTTTGAATTTTTATCAAAAGTCATGCATGTTTGAAATTTTATATGGTTTAATATTTTTCCCTGATAGAGTATAACATTTCAAACATGTATACAAAATTTTATAATTTTTGGAATTTTTTGGAATTTTCTGGGAGTTTCTGAAATTCGACAGAAAAGCTAAAATGGGTTACTGATAGCGTATCAGTCGACTGCCCCATGGGCAGTCGACTGGCACGCAAGTTTTCAGCCACTGTGAGAAATTTCAGAAATTGAAAATTCTCTCATTTGTTACCATGGGTTTTGGTTGCTTGAGGCAATCATTTTGATGGTGTCAAAGGGGGAGAATGGGTGGTTTAAGTTAAAATTTCAACTTAGAATGAATGGTTTAAGGTGTTCTTTCTAATTTAGAAATTGAATGAATAAAAATGGAGAGAAGACATGGATTAAGGGGGAGGTTATCTCTTAGGGTTATTATGTCTGATGCTTTTTCAATTGCTATATGTTGCTATTGTTATTGTGGCTGTTATTTATCTCTAACTTAAACATATTGCCACACATCAAAAAGGGGGAGATTGTTGAGGCAATCAACCCTTAAATGATTGGAAGATCATGGTTTTGATGTGTGGGCGAATATGTTCAAAGTTAGAGTATTATGTTGTATTTGATATGTGTGATTGAGTTTGCAGGACTTGGAGAATCACACATGGTGGACTTATCCGAGGGACGAGAGCCGAGGGAGGAGAGCTCCAAGGGCAAGCCGGGAAGTGGACTTCAAGGGCACACGTGAAGGGTGGCATGGAAGCAAGTCAAGGGAAGGCTAGCGTGCGCATCAGAGGGACGATAGCCAGAGGAAGAGGACTTCAAGGGGCAAGCCAAGGAAGCAGACCTGAAGGCACACGCGAAGGAGAAGGTCCAGAGTGGATGGAGCTAAGCTGTGAGGCAGGGCAGTCGACTGGCCCAGTGGCAGTCGACTGCCAAAACTCACAGAAAGTTTGCAGCGTCGGACCATTCGACTGGCCGTTGGGCAGTCGACTGGTATACCCCGAAACTAGCCGTTGGCTAGCAATTAATGCTAGGCCAGTCGACTGCCCCAGGGGCAGTCGACTGGTGCGGGCTCGACAGATTGTGAATCTGTCATGTTCACCTATAAAAGGAGCACTTTTTGTACGTGCACGGTACGGTTCCGTACAGTGACGAAGTGATGCTCGTGTGTAGAGTGATTGTTGCTTCCTCTCTCTCTTATTTTTGCATCTGTAAAGAGGATGATCTTGCTGTAAAGGTTTCTCCACCTCAAGGAGACTTTTCGATAGTGAAAAGTGGTGCTCACGGCGTGGATCCTTGGACTAGTCACCCATCTGGGTGGATACCAAGTAAACGATAAGTGTTAGCATTGTCTTGAATTTCTTTTATATATTATTTCCGCTGCGCTAATAATTCTGTAAAGATCCAAGATCCAAAAAAGTGCATTCACCCCCCCTCTGCACGCCTTAAACGATCTTTCATCTCTGCCTTGCATCCTTGAGCCTCAGCCGGAGCTTGGTGGAGGAGATCGAGAGAACCGAAGGGGAGAACCCCTTCTTCTCTTGTTTCGGCGCCGAAACCCTAAGAGGGTGAGAGAGAGAGAGATGAGAGGAGAGGGGCTTGGGTTGTGGATTCTTGATTAGCTCTTGATTTCTTGATCTCATAGGGTATTTATAGGGCTAAGGCAGGGACCAAGAGGAGGAGTTGGTTCTTGGCCCACTAATGGATCCAAACCCGATCCATTAATTAAGATCCATTCCACTAAAAGATCTTAATTGAACTTCCTCACCAACCACCATATTTTCATATGGGATCCACATATTACGAGTCGTCCATCCCCCGTGTTTAAGATCTCGAATGCCCGTTAATTAATTAAATTACTGACAATTTAAATTAATTAACTTCTGGATCCTTGATTAGTACCACTCAACCTTATCAACGTGCTGGATCAAATCCACCTGCAGGGTTTAGCACGATTAACCTTTTGAGCTCATCAAGGGGGCATCATCATCCTGACTCACCAGGACACGGATTCCGTCAATAATCATCGGCACATCATATTATTAATATTATTTTCCAACTTACCGGGTCTGTCGATCTAACAGAATAGATCTTGCCCATTGGTAAATCAAAAAAATAATAATTAATAATATATGCTCGATATTATTTCAGGATTAAGGGATCATCCTCCATAATATCAACTGAGGTCCTATCCAATTATCTAGTCAGTACAAATCAGATAACCTCTGGTTTTGGTCTTGCTCAATGCACTCATAGCACACTAGTGTAGTTCTATGGTCAAGACCAACCACACCTAACTACACTACAACCATCCCGATGGGTTGTCCAATTCTATCTAGGTTGTGAGTCTCTATTTATGCTAAGTAAGAAACTAATAACATGATCTTCCGTGTGACACCACACACCATGTTATCTATAATGCAAAGCAATTGGACTTCGTGTATGTACTATTATAAACAAACACCTAGTGTAGTCGTGATTCTCTTTTCATAATAAAGATGTTCATATAATAAAAGTCATGTCTTTCAGTATACACATCTTACACAAAGGTCGATAGCCAACTGGCTCTCGGGTTCATTGGTGGTGGGAGACTTCCCAACCTTTGAATCTTACTTGAAAGGTAAGATGACCAAGAGGTCTTTCAAGGCGGAGGAGTATAGAGCTAAAGATATGTTAGAATCGGTTCATTCTGATTTGTGTGGTCCTATGCCTATCTAGGATAGATGTAGCTTTGAATACTTCGTGAGTCGATTATTCAAAGGTATGGATACATTTACTTGATGGCCACAAGTCCGAATCTTTGATTAGTTCAAAGAATTCAATACTGTTGTGGGAAAACATCAAGGTAAAAGTATCAAGACACTACGATCAGATCGTGGTGGTGGGTACCTCTTGGGAAAGTTTAAGACTTACTTATCAGAGACTGGGATTCAATCCCAATTGACTGCACCCGGTACGCCCCAACAGAACGGTGCAGCAGAGCGAAGGAAAAGAGCTCTTATGGAGAGGGTTAGGACAATGATGAGCTGCTCCGAGTTGCCAGATTCGTTCTGGGGATATGCTCTGGAAACGATAGCGATACCATCTAGGTCAGTATTTTCTACTCCCATAGAAGTGTGGACTGGGCGAAAGCCAAGTTTATGACATATTCGAACATGGGATAGCTCAGCACATGTGCTGAGAGGGGATACTGATAAGATTGGAATCTCGTGAGCTTGTTCGTAGTCTATCCTAGAGGAACGAAAGGTGGTTCTATAGTCCTAAGGATCATAGGGTAATCGTTGGCATGAATACCAGATTCTTAGAAGAAGACTATGTGATGAACCACAAGCCCATGAGTAGACTAGTTCTTGAAGAATTAAGAGGGGATATTCTGACCTTAGTATCAACTGTACAAGAGGAAACACCACAAATCACTACACCGCGTGTCACAGAAGATACACAGGTGGTACCTCGTCGTAGTGGGAGGGTTGTTAGTCAACCAGAAGGATTCATGTTCTTGGGAGGGTCTTCGGACTCGGTCTCTGGCGACCATGAATCAAGATCCCTGGACCTATATATGACGAGGAACATCCGCTTTGAAGAGATAATCCAGTCATATGGATTTGTTCAAAGGACGGATGAGATTTGTGTATGTAAGAAATGTGACGGAAACGTAGCAGTATTCTTGTACTATACGTAGATAATATTTTGTTAGTTGGCAACAATTACAAAGTATTATCAGACGTAAGGGTATGGTTGTCCAAACAGTTAATATGAAGGACTTAGGAGAAGCAGGGCACATCCTTGGCGATCAAAGTTCTAAGGGATCACCAGAGAAGGATGTTGTGTTTATCCCAAGCTTCATACAAGACACTGTCTTAACTCGTTTTAGCATGAAAACCTCCAAGAAAAGTTTTGTACTTTTCAGAAGTAGAGCTATTCTATCTAAGGAGATATGTTTAGATTATCAAATGAGATAGAGCAGGAAATGGCGGTTCCTTTAGCGTCGGCTATAGAAAGCCTCATGCATGTTAAAATCGATACCAGATATCTGCTTTGTCGTGGGCATGGTTAGCAGATATCAGAGTAACCCAGGTCAAGGAAATTAGATTGCGGTAAAAGCTTATATTAGTGTCTGAAAAGGACTAAGGATTATAAGCTGGTTTACTGAGCAGACCAATTCCCTATGGGTTATACGGATAAGATTTCCAATCGGATAGGGGTAAATATAAGTATTCCTCGAGGTTTTGTATTTACTTTAGGAGGTGGAATCATAGGTTGGAGGAGTGTCGCGCAACGGCTGCGTGATGGACTCCACCATAGAAGCTAGACGGATGGCAGTCTCTAAGACAGCTAAGAAAGTTACATGGTTCAGGAACTTCAAGATGGACTTCGATGTGATTCCTAGTTTGCTCAGAGCTATCACATTTTGTTGTGATAAACAAATGGTGCAGTTGCAAACTCGAAGGAATCACGAGCCCATAAGGCGAGTAAACACATAGAGCGTAAGTACCACCCAGGAGAGGAAAAGCTGTTGTTGCCTAGATTACATCAGAGGACAACCTAGAAGATCTTTTCATTGTGGCCTTGATAGCGAGAACTTTAGGCATGTGGAGGATCAAGGAGTCAGATGTATGGCATTTTAAGAACAGCAAAGTCTTTATGTATAAGTGGGAGATTGTAAGATGTGTATACTGAAAGACATTATTTCATTATATGAACATCTTCATTTTGAAAAGAGAATCACAACAATACTAGGTGCTTGTTTACATTAGTACATGCATGAAGTCCAATTACTTTGCGTTATAGATAACATGGTGTGTGGTGTCACACGGAAGATCATGTTATCAGTCACACGGAAGATCATGTTATCAGTTCCTTACTTAGTATAAATAGAGACCCACAACCGAGATGGAATTGGACAACCCATCGGGATGGTTGTAGTGTAATTAGGTGTGGTTGGTCTTGACCATAGAATTACACTAGTGTGCTTTGAGTACATTGAGCAAGACTAAAACCCGAGGTTATCCAATTTGTACTGACTCGATAATTGGATAGGACATCAGTTTATATTATGGAGTACGATCCCTTAATCCCGATATAATAACGAGCATATATTATTAATTATTGTCTCTTTGATTTACCAATGGGCCAGATCTATTCTGTTAGATCGATAGGCCCGGTAAGTTGGGAGATAATATTAATAATATGATGTGTGTTAATTATTGACGGAATCCATGTCCTGGTGAGTCGGGTTGATGATGCCCCCTTGATGAGCTCGAAAGGTTCATCATGCTAAACCCTACAGGTGAATTTGATCCGGTATGATGATAAGGTTGAGTGGTACTAGTCAAGGACTCAGAGGTTAATTAATTTGAATTGTCAATAATTTAAATTAATTAACGGACATTCGAAATCTTAAACATGAGGGGATGGACGACTCATAATATGTGGAGCTCATATGTAAATATGAGATTGGTGAGGTAATTCAATGAGGGTCTTTTAGTGGAATGGATCCTCATTAATGGACCGGGTTTGGATCCATTGGTAGGCCAAGATCTAACTCCTCCTCATGATCCCTATCGTAGCCCTATATATATCCCCATGTGATATGAAACTAAGTTGATTTTTTCCTTTGGAAATTAATCCAAGGAACACTAAAAAATCCTAAATAATTTCTCCTCTCTTTTTTTTTCTCTCTCTCTCTTTCTCCTCACTATGGGCAGCGGCAAATTCTTGCATGGAGAATTTTTTTTCTCCATGCAAGTTTCGGCTGATGACTCATGGTGGCATGCAAGCTATTGGGCATGGTTTGACGAGTTTCCTTAGTTAATACTCGGTCGATCCGAGAGACTTTTCCATGTCTACGGATTAAAAATTTAATCCGAATGGAGACCTGTCTCCCATCGACCATCTTGTGCTGTATCGAATGATCCAAATTACAACTCGGCCAATTACCAAAATCGGCCTTGTAATTTGCTTGACCGTTCGATCGTGGAAAAGACAACGAGTGGATCGCCGGCTTTTGTGTTTATGGTTGGGGTCCAATTAAATAATTATTGACTATGATTCACAATCAAAATAATTAAATAACAAACATAAAATGACGAGACAAATGAATAATGACGAGACAAATGAATAAGACACAAATAAGAACGAAGGAGCCTAGGAAGAATTATTCCTTCCATTACCTTACGATCTTATATTGTATGACCCTCCCCTCTTGGACGTCGTGTGGGCGACGATCTACCAAGACCCGTGGTCACCAAGTCGATCCCTTCTCCATGCCGCCGGCCACTCCAAGGAAGAAGATAATCCAAAACATAAAACCCTACTAATCCTCTCTTCCACCATCAGGCCAAAGTTGCACAGCAACTTTACTTGGAGAAATCCAATCTGCCGTGAAGAGATTTTCTCTAATCTACCTGAAGGAAGTTGCCGTTCTGCCCCATGAAATTATCGTGCGCAATTTTCTTTTTCTCTCAGAAATTACCATGCGTAATTTCTTTTTCTCTCATAAAATTGCCGTGCACAATTTTCTTCGGCTGCTCCAAGAATTACCGTGAGGCAAGTCCAAGAAATTGGCAATTTCTTTTGCTCCAATTGCCGTGAAGCAAATCCAAGAAATTGCCATGCAATTTCTTTTGCCATGCAAACTCCAATTGTCGTGAAGCAACTCCAAGAGATTGCAATTTCTTTTGCTTCAAGAAATTGCAGCGTGGTGAGCATCAAGTTGCCGTGTGCACTTTGATCGGAGACCGTGAGCAATTTTGCATGGAGAAGAAATTTCTCCATGCAAAATCGGCGCCGCACCGAGGGAGAGAGAGAGAGGGAGAAGAGGAGAGAAAAAATTTAGGGGATGTTGGTATATATTTGATAATGAAAATGATAATAAATTTTGATTGAGAAGTTTATGGGTTTGGTGATAACATAGTAAGGGCTAGGTTATAAAATTATGGGTATCATATCCATATTTTGATTCCGATCCCGTATACCAAGCATCATCAATGAGAATGAAATAGATTTTATTCTCATTCCCGACTTCTAAACCCGCTTACCAAGCGCCCCTTTAGGGTTTTCTTGTGTATCCTTGGATTAATTCATCGGATCGATTAACCTCTTGGTTTCATGCCACCATGGGATATATATAGGGCTACGATAGGGATCATGAGGAGGAGTTAGATCTTGGCCTACCAATGGATCCAAACCCGGTCCATTAATGAGGATCCATTCCACTAAAAGACCCTCATTGAATTACCTCACCAATCTCATATTTACATATGAGCTCCACATATTATGAGTCGTCCATCCCCTCATGTTTAAGATCTCGAATGCCCGTTAATTAATTTAAATTATTGACAATTCAAATTAATTAACCTCTGAGTCCTTGACTAGTACCACTCGACCTTATCATCATACCGGATCAAATTCACCTGTAGGGTTTAGCATGATGAACCTTTTGAACTCATCAAGGGGGCATCATCAACCCGACTCACCAGGACACGGATTCCGTCAATAATCAACGGCACATCATATTATTAATATTATCTCCCAACTTACCGGGTCTATCGATCTAACAGAATAGATCTCGCCCATTGGTAAATCAAAGAGACAATAATTAATAATATATACTCGTTATTATATCGGGATTAAGGGATCGTACTTCATAATATAAACTGAGGTCCTATCCAATTATCGAGTCAGTACAAATTGGATAACCTCGGGTTTTGGTCTTGCTCAATGTACTCAAAGCACACTAGTATAATTCTATGGTCAAGATCAACCACATCTAATTACACTACAACCATCCCAATGGGTTGTCCAATTCTATCTCGGTTGTGAGCCTCTATTTATACTAAGCAAGGAACTGATAACATGATCTTCCGTGTGACACCACACATCATGTTATCTACAATGCAAAGTAATTGGACTTCATGCATGTACTAATATAAACAGACACCTAGTATAGTTGTAATTTTCTTTTCAAAACTAATTGGATAGCCTCCGTGTGACATCTAATTCATGTCTTTCAGTATACACATCTTACACAAGCTTCGGCTGATGCATGCAATCCATGGTCACCAAGCTTCGGCTAGTGGCATGCAAGCTTCGGCAAATGCCATGCACGATGGCTCACGGTGGCCAAACGGAGAGGATGAATTGCTCGGCAACTTCGGCTCACGGGAGAGAGAAGGCTGCTCACATCTCTTTCACCAAGGCTCCAAGGTGATGATCTGCGGACTAATGATTAATCCAATTAACGTGGGCAATTTCAATCGGTGCACACGTTTCTTCTCTAAGGTGAGAAGTTTTCTTCTCTAAGGTGAGAAGTCAGTGCACACGTTTCTTCTCTAAAGTGAGAAGTTTTCGTCTCTAAGGTGAGAAGCCGGTGCACGCCACCTCTTCTCTAAGGTGAGAAGCTTTTTTCTCAAGGTGAGAAGTTAGTGATCTTGTTCACAGTTCGGGCGCCGGCGATGAAGGAGAGGAGTATTGGGGTTTGTGTTTTGGATTGTCGTTTTCCTTGGAGTGGTCGGCGGCATCTCTTTGGTTAGAGATTGGTTGGCGCAAGGAGAAGGGATCGACTTGGTGACCACGGGTCTTGGTAGATCGTCGCCCACACGACGTCCAAGAGGGGACGGTCATACGGTAGAAGATCGTAAGGTAATGGAAGGTATAATTCTTCCTTTGGCTCCTTCATTCTTATTTGTGCCTTATTCATTTGCCTCGTCATTTTATGTGAGTTAGTTTATTATTTTGATTTTGTATCATAGCTAATAATTTACTAACTAGACCCCGACCATAAACACAAAAGTCGGTGATCTACTCGTCGTCTTTTCCGCGGTCGAACGATCAAGAAAATTACAAGGCCGATTTTTATAATTGGCCGATTTGTAATTTGGATCGTTCGATACGGCACGAGATGGTCGTTGGGAGACGGGTCTCCATTCAGATTAATTTTTAATCCGTAGACATAGAGAGGTCTCTTGGAACGACCGAGTATTCGCATAGGAAACCCGCTAAGTCATACCCAACAGAGGGTATGCCCATGAGGGAACATGTTCTCAAAATGTTGGTTTGGTTAAATGAGATGGAAATCCTTGGAGCAAAAATCGATGGGGAAACCCAGGTCGATATCATCCTCCAATCTCTACCGAAGAGTTTTGAGCAGTTTCGCGTAAGCTACAATATGAACAAACGTACATATTCGTTGGTGGAACTTCTGACAGAACTCCAGGCGGTAGAAGGGTTTTCTCCTCAGAGTTCACATACTTTCATTACTCAAGAGGTTTCTATTTCTAAACTGAAAGGCAAGAAGAAGAAGAAACAAGTTGGGGCAAAGAAAGTGGCTGGATTACAGGGACCTCAGGATGGTGTGAAGAAGCCGAAAGGTAAGTGTTTCACGTGCAAGCAGTTTGGACATTGGAAGGCGGACTGTCCCCGCCGTCAGAAGAATAATTCAGGTATATCTTTTTCTTTAGTTGTTGTAATATGTTTAGCGGTCTTATCTACCGGTACCTGGTGTGTAGATACGGGAGCCACTAATTATGTATGCATTTCTTTGCAGGGGTTCCAGGAAATCCGACGACTAGCTGAGGAAGAGATCATCATCCACATGGGATATGCTACGGAGGTGGCGACTATTGTAGTGGGAGATATTTATTTATCTTTTGATAGAAAAATAAAGTTGTGGTTTTAAGAAGATTGCTTTTATGTACCTAAATTTTGGAAAGAACTCTATTTTAGTTTTCGAAATAATAAAGGATAGATATTCTATTACTTTGTGTCATAAAGTGGTTCTAGGGAAAGATTGAAGCACATACCTTACTAGATCCTTATTCTCAATTTTCTCACCTATCACATAAAACTCATTGATGATTTCTTTAAATCTACCGTACAATTGACTCACGGTTTCATTTGTCTTCATGGTGAGGGATTGAATTTGAGCCACCAAGAGGTTCTTCTTGGCTCTTCTTGATTCATTGAATCCCTCATTTAACTCAATGAGATTTTCCCAAAGCTCTTTGGTGGTGGATTTGAATAGTCCAACTTTGTTCAATTGCTCCTTTGAAAGGTCACATTGTAAAGTTCACTAGTACAAAAAAGACCTTTAACAACGGCTTTTAACACCGGTTGTATTAAAACCGGTGTTAAAAAAAAAGGCGGTGGCATTTTTGTAATTATTTGAACTTTAAAATACTTTTAACACCGGTTCTTTTAACAACTGGTGTTAAAAATGTGAGAATCTGATAAATTTGAGGGCTAAAAGGCAAAACTTTCAAAATTGAGGGCATGGTTGGGATTTCGAAAAGCTGAATGGGTTTTTCTGCAAAAAGCCACCCCCCTTATTAGCTTTTCGTTTCCCCTAATCTGATGACCTAGCCGCAACATCACGCTTCGATTACCTCTTCTCTTCGCCTTCCGCCACAGCCAGACGCGCCGCCCCCTTCGTCCGTTCTCTTCTCCTCTCGCGTGCCCTAAACCGCAGCCGCCCGACGTAGTGTTCGCCCTCTTCTCTGCTTCGATTGAAGTCACCAAAGAACCAACGCCGACTTCTTCCTTCGTTCTACTCGTAATCTTGATTCACAAAATACTCTGCGACCACCAGCCGGAGGTGGGTTTCCCGAGTGCTGTTGTCGCCCTTTTTCTCATGATCACTCCATCACGAGCAAGCAAGATCATCGGGCCTTCTTCCTCCTCTGATCGCAGATTTGGTAAGAGCGGAGATTTGGATTTCTTCGATTTAGTTGTTCCCTGAGTTGTACCCTAATCGTTGATCCACTGAATTTGGGATTCTTGGCTTAAGCTAAACTAGAGCTATTCTTAGGGATATTTGTTCTACCCTATGGGAGCAGGTGCGCTGGACGGCTCACGGTCAGCGACGAACTCCGGTAAGCATCGATTGTTTTCGATTTGTTCTTCGAATGGAATTGTATTAGAACAGTAGGATTGGGTTGTGCTATCAGTTTGGATTCTTATGTCTCCGTGAGTTGTTTTGCTTTGGATGATCTTGAGACGAATCATGTTGACCATTCTTGAGCTTGAGTGATCAGTAATGGGGTTGATGTGTTCTCTTGACTGATTGATTGTTGAATCTAGTTCTTCTGATCAGTTGATTGTTCTTGATCTACTATTGGATTTTGGTGAATTCAGTTCATCTGTAGTCTTCCGTTTGGATTGCGTTTCGATTTCTGTTGATACGAATTGTAGGGGAACTAATCAGTGCTGGGTATGGTTGTGTGGATTCAGTTCATCTTGGAGGTTCGCCAACGGCATGTTTGCACTGGTTCTGTCATTTGGGCTTCTGCTCACTGCGTTAAGAAGCAGGAAGGCACGATCATGGCGCTACGGGGTCTCATCGCCGACTATGGAGTGTCACTCATGGTACTTGCATGTTATGGTCCTTCCAGATTTAAAATATTTGTTTCTGTTATTGGTTCTGTTATTGGTTCAGGTAACATTATATAGCGAATTGCAAAGATTTGACAAGTGCTATTATTATTGAGGCACTTATTGTCTGTTACTGTACAAGGTAATATTTTGTTCATTCGACTTTGTCCATTCTTCATTTCTTTGATGAGCTAAGCGAAGAGAGTTCTTCTGCCTAATGTAATTTAGTTTGTTACCTTGAATAGCAGCTGTTTTCTCCCCTTCTCCAAAAGTTGATATTTAATGGTACATTGTGACATTTGTGCGTTTCCTGTAAACTGTAATTCAGTAAAAGGATATCAATGGAATTAAGTTTCAGTTGATTATATTAGTTCGTCTTATTTTATGATTGAAGCATCAGGTATGGGCTGTAAGTGCAAAACCTGAAGCCTGCGATATCTCTGTGCAGCTTAACACGTATTATTAGACAAGGTTTGTGAGTTGTGACCTCTTTATTATATTTGTTTTCATCCCTGCAATATTCTGTTCTATGCCATCTCATGTTAGTTCAATCTGAGAAAGCCCCCATCATTCATTATGATTTACTGGTTTTGGGATTCTTGGTACTATACCTTAATCTATCTGCCTCTAGCTAGTTCTTTGGTTAAATCTCAAATGGCATCTGACTCCTGAATCATTTACTTGGTTTTACTGGCCAGACCTTGTTATGTGGTCTTATTGGAGTTCCACCTTCAAATGGTGTCATCCCACAATCTCCAATGCACACGAAAAGTTTGGCCACCCTCAAACACCAAGTAAGCTCCAAATTGTGAATGATTGATTATATTGCTTCTCTCTCCGTAGCATTATTTGATATTTTTTCATTGGAATTTTCTCACAGTTGCTTCGCAATCGACTGGTAGCCACTGCACGCCAAAGCATGAAAAGAAATTCAAGCTTGACTCAAGTACTGTATGGAAATATGCAAGACGCTTATAAGAGATGGAATGCTAAGCTGGTCGAAGTTCTGCAACGTACTCCTCACTATCTGATCTTGGACTAGACCGTTTACTTGCAAACTCGTGTGGCAAGCTTCTACATTGTCTTTGCTTGGAAAATCACATAGCGAGTAGGAGTATAATGTGTTATTTGATTTACATTTTGCTTTTGTTGAAAGAAAAATAGATAGTTGTAAAATACATGGATTGTTTTGTTTTTGAAACTAATTGGATGTTGCATTTACTTAATTCATGGTGTGTTATTGATTATGGATAAACTATTATATTATTGTGTTCTTTTATATGTCTAGAAAAATTATAAATAAAAATAAATATGAAATTTATATAAAAAATTAAGACTTTTGACACCGGTTGTTTCTAGAACCGGTGTTAAAACATCATTTTTAACACCGGTTGTTTCCAGAACCGGTGTTAAAAATGATGTTTTAACACCGGTTGTTTCCAGAACTGGTGTTAAAAATGATGTTTGAATGCCGGTTATTTAAAATAACCGGTGTCTAAAATGGCTTTCCCGCCTCATAATTGAACTTTTAACAATGGTTATTAACCGGTGTTAAATCTATATATTACATCGGTTTGTTAACCGGTGTTAAAAGTCTATACTTACAATGCCGGCTGGATCAACACCGGTTCCGGAACCGGTGTTGAAAGTCGAAAATAACCGGTGTTAAAAGCCTTTTTTCCACTAGTGGTTGTTGTGGCCTTTGCATTTGCTTGAGCCTTTTTCATAATTTCATTTGTCCAATTCTTGGTAAGAAGAGGTTCTCCCCTCTCATCCTTTGGTATCTCAAAGCCATTTACAACACTAAACCAATTTTTAATATCATTCATTAAATAGTATTCCATTCTACCTTTCCAATACGCAAAGTCGTTGCCATCAAAGAATGGTGGTCGTGCGGTGCTATATCCCTCTTGAAACGCCATCTTGATGTTCCGGTTGACGGTGAGTTCTCCCAAAACGAACCTTGCTTTGATACTACTTGTTTGGACCTTGGCATATGGCTAGAGGGGGGGTGAATAGCTTCTCTTTGATTTTGTCTACAAGAATGTTAGCTAAAGCACAAAAATAATAATAGACAAAATCAATTAACAATGAAAGCAATGCTAACTCCCTTGATTTACTTGGTATCCACCTCCTAGAGATGACTAATCCAAGGATCCACACCATACAATCAAGCTTCACTATGATCTTCTCCTTGAAGGTGGAGAAACTCTCATAAGATGCTCTCTTCCTCTTTTACAAGATGAGATTTAGAGTATGAGGAAGAAAATAGGCTATGGAAGCTTTGGACACTTAGAAATAGATTTTACAATAAAAAACCATAACCTATTCATGCCCTAAAGCCTCCTCTTAAATAGAGGAGAGAGTTGTTATCCAAACAGCTTAGCCCCGACACCAGTCGACTGTCCCCAAGGCCAGTCGACTGATGCCCAGCCAATGTCTCTATTTTTGAGCAGACCAGTCGACTGGTGCCTGGACCAGTCACTAATCTTTTTGTGAGTTTCCACTCGATGTTGGCAGTCGACTGCTTCTTTTGCCAGTCAACTGCCCAGCTTACAAGATCACTTAAACTCACTCCGAAGTCCATCCTTTGCGTATGCCTTGAAGTCCACTTCCTCAGCTTGCCCCTTGAAGTTCTCTTCCTTCGTCACTCGTCCCTCGGATGCACACACAAGCTCGCGGCTTGCTTCCCTGTCATCCTTCACGTATGCCTTTGAAGTCTACTTCCTCGGCTCACCCTTGAAGTCTTCTTCCCTTGGCTCTCGTCCCTCGGATGCTACACTCCGTTACTCCCCATGTGTGATTCACCAAGTCCTGCACTACTCAAGCACACATATCAAATTAACATGAAAACCTAACTTAACCATATTGGCACACACATCAAAACCCATGATCTACCCGATTAACTTTGGGTCGATTGCACCAATAGGTATAACTTAGGCATGTGAAAGTGGAGATTGGAGTTCAAATGTGGATGGAAAGACGACTAAATTGAGCAATCGTGTGAATCTTTGTACTATAGGATTCTCATCAAGCTTGGAGAGTCGAGATGAAGCTAGGGATGACATTCATTCAAATCGAAGAAGGAGTTGTGCAGAAATTTGGACTTAAGATAGTAATTAAGCTTAGGGGTAGACACTTGAAGACAAATGAGGAGTCAAAGTGAGAAATGGTGAAGTCCTCAAAAGTCATGTTTAGTTGAATATTAGGCAAGAAACTAGTAGTCTTAACAAATAAAGATTAACCATATACTAGGTGGGTAAAGATCCAATGGCTGAACTCAATTGGGTACTAGACAAGGATGAGACCCTAGTAACTTAGGGTTGATCTGCACTAATTGTACAAGAATGTTCCAGAGACACGAGGGTTAAAAAATTCAATGTGAATAATATTTTCAACATTGTGAATAATTGTTTAAGTATTGTGAATTATAGATCAATCAATTGGTGAATAGTATTAGTCGACATTGATGTGAACAATATTTTTTTTCTATAGTGTTTTCAGTCCTAAACCTTAAATTTGGGATTTGAGGGGATTTTGTTATAGATTAGTTGATTGATGATTTTATTAATCAACTTATAGCACTATAGCAACAAACCAAAAGTTTGAAACTCAGTTGATCAACTAATAGTAATAGTCAACTTTTTTAGGTCCCATGCAGATCGGTTAAAGGGGGTGAATAGCATTGCAAATTAAACCTAGATCATTGCTAACACTTTGCAAAGATAACAAATTAGTTTAAACAGTTATAACAATAAGCAATATCAACAATTTAAAAATAAAACAAGTAAGAGACTTAGCCAATAGGATTTACTTGATTGTAACTAGGGAGGTTGTTAATCAAAGCCAATAGCAGCGCAGTAGAAAAATCTTGATCGTTGTAGGCAGAGAAGCCTCTTACAATGTTTGAAAACTCACAAAAGAGTAGTAAAATGATTACAAGTTATTGTAGTTTCTTCCTAGCATTAGGGGCTATTTATAGCCCAAAACCTGATGTTACCATTGTGCTGACATGGACCTAAGGTGTCCCAGTTATGATCTGAGGTGCCTCAATTGAATAACAATTTATCCACAGTGCAACGGTAAATGCTGATAACTTTTTGATCTAAGGCGCTTCAGTTCAGACTTGAGATGCCTCAGTTCAGACTTGAGGCACCTCAGATTACTGTGGGATCGGTGCCGTCGATAGAGGGGAGTGAATATCGACTTGGAAATTTTGTCTGTAAAACTCGTCGGAAACTTCGATATTTGTTCTTTCTAGTTAGAGAGTTAGTAGTACAGCGGAAAAATAAAGAACAAAAAACAAACAGAGAAGACATGAGGGTTTTTACTTGGTTCCCAACCCCTCAGGGTCAGTACGTCCAAGGCCTGATTACAGGTAGCGCCCATCCACTAATGGTCTCCTTTCCAGACTTTCTAGAGGCAGAGAAACCTGTCTTACAGTTCAATTTTACAATCAAAATAATAATTAAATTAAGTGCTTAAAATAAATGCAAACCAAAAAAGAAAGTCGAAGCCTTGTCCAATCTGGAAGTCCGAAGTGCAGCGCATTTCCTCCTGGAGCCTCCTTGGTCGCAGAGCTTCGTCTCTAGCTCTTTTTCTTTGCTCAGAATGCGTAGAATGTTGTAGCAGATGTTGTTCTGAGTTGAGGGGTCGAATCCCTTTATATAGCCATGCCAGGGCGCCTGTAAGGTTGTAGGGCGCCTACCACGTGTTGTTCAAACTTCATCTTTGCACCGAGCTCGCAGCAGGGATAAAAATCCCCTTCCCAGGCGCCTGGGAGCCCTCAGGCGCCTGTGTTAACAGGCGCCTGGGATGGGCCTGCCCAAGCTGGGGCGCCCTTTAGGTCTGGGGCGCTTGTATTGATACATGCGCCCTGGATGACCTTCCAGGCAGCCATTTTGTGTTTGCTCGCTTGCATTGCCTCCAACTCTAGGTACCTGCAAGATACACAAACACAAGACAAACAAGTATATAATCTTAGCCTTAAAGATTGGTTCTGACTTTGGATTTCTCGCGAAACCCTAGGTCGAACTGACGCCTAGTGTTCCCTTCCTGGGGAACGCGCCTTCGCCTACTCCTCTCAGGAGAAGTTGCCAACTGGCTCCTCCGGTTGGACTTTTGCCCGATCTTCTGAATCAGGACTTTAGAACCCAGTCCACGACCAGGACTTATTGCCCAATTCCATGAACCAGGACTTCGTGTCCAACCCTCGGTCAGGTCTTAGGTGTCCAGCCCTCGGCCAGGACTTTTTGCCCAATTCCACGAAACAGGACTTCATGCCCAACCCTCGGTCAGATATTAGGTGCCCAACCCTCGGCCAGGACTTAGTGCCCAATTCCTCGAACCAGAACTTATTGCCTAGGTTAACTAGGACTTTTCTTTACCTTGATAAGGATTTCTTTTGCTAGTCATATTAATCCTGACTAGATTTCTCTTCTGCCAAACATCAAGTCCTGTTTGGCTCACTCCTTGGTCTAACTGACCAACCATGGGTTTTCTGCTAAACATCAGATCCTGTTTAGCTAACCCTTGTTCTAACTGATCAAACCTTAGTATATTAACCAGATTTAATTTAGGTTTGATCATCCTGCCAAACATCAGGTCCTGTTTAGCTAACCCTTGGTTGCCTTAACCAACCCTGGGTTCTGGTTGACTCTGTCAAACATCAGATCCTGTTTGGCTAAACCTTTGTCAACCTGATTAATCCTGGGTTAGCCCTACCAAACATAAGATCGTGTTTGGTTTAACCCTTGATCACTTTGACTAACCCTTACCTTGTCTAACACATATTACTAACTTAAGTATATTGTTAAACATCAAAACAAAGGAAGACATTACTGATGCATCTTGCACCAACAATTACAACTGAGAAACCTCAGTTCGGTTTGTGCACAGAATTGATTTCCTTAACTGAGGTGCTTCCCAAGGCAATTGAGGCACCTTAGTTGACCATCTGGTCAAAGTCAACAGTTATGTTGACTTTTCCCCTTTCGTTTGCTTGGGTGATTTTCGGCCAACCAGAGTTAGGCTCACCCGACCCCGACTCTGGCCTTTCATCTCGAATGATCTTCCTCCTCATCTTCTCGTCCCTCGGACGTCACACACGCCCTTCTCGTCCACTGATGTACTCTTTTACAATCTTTACATCCCTCAGATGTACCAAGCTCGTTGGCTCCCTTCTTGTACCTTCCTTCTCGTCTGTTGCATCTTCCGCTCAACTTCCTATGCTTCTAAGCTCTTGCACACGTAGACACAGGGATTAGACTAACCAGGACCTAACTTAACTTGGTTGATCATATCAAAAATTATCTCAAGGTACTTACAATCTCTCCCTTTTTGATGTGCATCAACCGATGTTAAGTTAGGGTAAACACAACAAAAAAAAACAAATAACATTGTTTAAGTAATAAAACAAAATATGTAATTAAGTATAAGAAATAATATAATTAAATTTTAAATTGACTTCCCACTTAACTTAATCCTCATTACTCTCCCCCTTTAATCACATAAACAAACGAGGGAAAAAATCATGAATCATAAAAAAAAACTTTTTAAGGGGTATGAAAAACAAACAATTTTCATTGTAAAAATTGATAATTTTTTAAACTTATTTTCAAAATTGGAATTATCAAAAAGAATTTTCTAAGTATTTTTGAATTTAAAAGTTTTAGTTTTGAACATTAATTTGTAAAAATTCCTCTAATCCGAAAAGAATTCTACAGGTAGATAACATGATTAAAATATTTTGAGCAATTTAAACCTGATTAGACATGCTTTTGAAAGATTTTTCAAGTAATTAAAATTTTAAAAATACTTTATTCAATTCTAGCAAAAAAATCTAAATTATAGCATGTAAATAATTTCAATAGGATAAGCAAGATTTTGAAACCCAATATAAGTTTCTACCTACTAGATTTATCAAAAATTTGGTTGGAACATAATTTTTTAGTACTTTTATAATTTGACCCCTTTGATTCATTAAATACTAGTTAAGTTCTCTGTAGTGCATAATATTCCTTTTAGGAGAAAAGAAGAAAAAATATTTGAGCATGCAAAATCTTTTTCAAATTTCTCTATTTGTGCCTTTAATTTTTCATTTTCAATTTTTAAGCTATCAAATAGATCTACTAGACATGCATTTGCTAACTTCTTTTTCATATCTATATTATTATTCTTGATTTACATAAAAACTTAAGCAAGGATTTTATACTAGAATACAACTTATATAGAGGAAGCTTGCATACCTCAGTTAACATTTCGTCATGTCTGAAATTAGATGTTTCCTCTTTATCGTTGCTTTCTTCTATAGAATCTCTCTCTTCATCAATGCTCATGTCGGAGGTTGTTTCGTTGTCCTCTTCTTGATGATTTGTCATAAGTGCAAGTCCAATGTTGGCCTCGATCTTAGATTCTTCTGATGATGAGTCATCTCATGTCACTTTAAAGTTTTTATACTTTGATTGTTTTGGTATTTTATCTTTTTCCTTATTAATCATCTTTGAGAAGTTATCCTTTATGTGCCCTTCTCTTGGCAGTTATAACATCTGACCTTCTTTCTTCCCTTCTTAGCCTACATCTTGGAAAACTTGTTAGCTTTATAAATTTTATTCAGTTTTCTTACCATATATACAGTTTCTTCTTCATCGGTTGACAACTCCGCCTCTAGTTCAACCTTGCTTGAGTTTAGGATGATGTTGTCCGCCTTATCTTTTCTAGACTCTGTACATCGAGATTCATGTAATTCAAATGTAGAAAATAGATCTTCTAAGGTACTTGTTGGTGCAAAATACATCAATGATGAACAGTCATCCTCTATGGTTTCGATGTTTAACAATATACTTAAGTTAGTGACTATATTTGTTAGACAATATATTAAGGGTAGTCAAAGTGATCAAGGGTTAAACCAAACAGGACCTTATATTTGGGAGGGTAAACCGAGGTCTGATCAGTTTGACAAAGGGATAGTCAAACAGGATCTGATGTTTGGCAAAATAAATACAACCCAGGGTTGGTCAGTTTAACCAAGGAATTAAACCACACCGGACTTGAGGTGTGAAATCATATTTACCTAAAGATTGGAGGATGTCTAGTCAGGATCATGATGGCTAGCAAAGAAGTGATTTTGGTGAAAGAAACCCTAGTGAGTGAAGTCGGGTCCTAGTAAGGGAAGCTAGGTGGAAGAAATCCTAGTGAGTGAAGCTAGGTGAACTAAACCCTGGTGAGTGAAGCTGGGTCCTAGTGAATGAAGCTAGGTGGAGTAAGTCCTGGTAAGTGAAGCTGGGTACAAGTCTTGGTCCGGGGGATTGAGCACTAAGTCCTGGTCGAGGATCGGGCAACGGAGTCTTTGCCGAGCGAGGATGGCAAACAGAAGTAGAGAGGGGTCGAGGTCGGACGTCTCGAGATCCGAATTCTCGGAGGTCAAGCAAAAGTCCAGCCGGAGGTCCCGGTTGGAAAAAGCTTTAGTCGAGCGGGGATCGCAAATAGAAGTAGCGACGGGTCGAGGTTGGACATCTCAAGATTCAGGTTCTCGGAGGCTAAGCAAAAGTCCAATCGGAGATTCCGGTTGGCAAACACAACTTCTCCAGTGTGGATTAGGTGAGGACATGCTCCCCGGGAAAGGGAACATTAGGCATCGGTTCGACCTAGGGTTTCGGGTGAAATCCAAAGTCAAAACCAATTATTAAGGCTAAGATTATTTGTATGTTTGTTTTGTGTTTGGTGTCTTGCAGGTACCTAGAGTTGGAGGCAAGATAGGAGAGCAAAATATAAAACAAGCTGACCTGGGAAAAGGGTTCCCAGGTGCCTGAATTGAATCAGGCGCCTGGCAACCCAGGAGCCCCACAAGGGTCAGACGCCCAACATCCTAGGCGCCTGATTGGTCCCAGGCACCTGGGATGGCCTTCTTATCTATGTTGCGAGTTCGGTGCAAAGGATGAAGTTTGACCGACACGTGGTAGGTGCCCAAGACATCACAGGCGACCGTGAAGCTGCTATATAAAGGGGTTCAACCCCTCGTTACAGATCATCAATTTCCATATTCTCTAAAGTGTTCCATACGAAGAAAAAGTACTCAAGATGAAGCTCTGCAACCAAGGAGGCTCCAGGAAGAAGTGCGTGGCACTTCGGACTTCTAGATTGGACGGATCTTCAACTTTTTGTTGGTTTGCTTTTTATTTATGAGTCAATTCTATTTACTATCATTTTGCTTGTAAATTCGAACTGTAAGACGAGTTTCTCCGCCTTCAGAAAGTCCAGAAAAGAGACCATTAGTGGACTCACGATTGAGTGCTTAGGCCTTGGATGTACTGACCCTAGGGGGTTGGGAACCAAGTAAAACCTATGTGTCTCTGTGTGATTTTTTGTCTTTCTTTATTACTATTTCCGCTGCGTACTAACCCTGATAGAAAGATGAGTAACCGACGAGTTTTCCGACAAAGTTTTACAAGTCGATATTCACCCCCCCCCCTCTATCGACCGGCAACGATCCTACAGTACTTACCTCTAGGTCTTTAGATATGTTGCGGGCGTCTACTATTGACGTCCACTGTTGGGTTTTAGGGAAGGCGTTGAGTACATAACATACTAAGTCTCGATTTGTTATCGATTTGCTGAGGTTGGTGAGTCTGGTGGTCAACTCCTTGATCTTTGTGTGCAATTAGGTTATCGGTTCTCCTTCCTTTATTTGGAGCTTCGTAGCTGATTTTGGAGAATGTCTCGTCTTGCTAGCTTAGCCTCCGATGTGCCTTCATGAAGCTCCAAAAACTTCTCCCATAACTCTTTTGTTGACTCATAAGTGCCAATCCGGTTGACTTTCTGAGCTGGGAGTACGCTTAGCAGATGAAACTTTACTTTGACGTTGGCTATAGAGTTTGAATTTTGCTTCTTGCTCCAGAGATGTGCTTCTTTTATCTCGTCGTTCTAGCCCTTAGGTATTTCAAAATTATATTTTATTATTAGTAAAATTTCAAAATCGATTCTAAATAATACCTCTATTTTTCGCTTCCATGTCATAAACTTTTGCTCTGTGGGTTCTCCCGGCACCAAAACATAAAACGCAGCGGAAACAAGAACCCTCGAGCGATCCATGCGAAAGAAAAACTCGTACAAAGTTCATCTATCTAATAGATCTATCTAAAGTGTATACCATTAGAGCGTGCCCTTTGCTTATCCCGCTCGTCCAAGATGCGCCGGATCTCTTGCACGTTCAAGTCTCTATGCCTCTATTCGTATCCACACGGACACAATCTCTCAACTTCGGGAGAACTACCTTAGTTGTGCTAGCAACTTGAGGTAGCTCGCAGAACACCAAGAACCCCACAATAGGGTTTCGGCCAAAAGAGGAAGATGAGGGAGGCAAGAAGATAGGGAAGAAGCCAAGGGAAGAAGACCTCATCCAAAGTCACAAGGTCCTCTTTTATACTCATCCCATGAATATGAAGATGTTTGTGTCTCTTTGGCTTCCTTCATTAATACCAATAAAGAGCACATCTTTTCACGTGGCTCTTTATCTTTTCCCATGCAAGAAAAGAATCTTTTCTTTTCCCTTCATTAAACACTTTAATGAATTTCCCTTGTAATCCCGACCGGGCCTCTTGGGCTTCCGACCAAGTCTCCCGAGTGCCGAGCCCCGACCCAGTCTACCGAGCTCCCAGCTTAGTCTGCCGAGTGACGAGCTCCCGACCTAGTCTGCCGAGCTCTCAGCTCAGTTTGCCGAGTGCCGAGCTCTGACCCAGTCTGCCGAGCTCCCAGCTCAGTCTGCCGAGTGTCGAGCCCCGACCTAGTCTGCCGAGCTCCCAGCTCAGTCTGCCGAGTGCCGAGCCCCAACCCAGTCTGCCGAGTGCCGAGCCCCGACCTAGTTTGCTGAGCTCCCAGATCAAGCTCCTGACTGACCTCCCGAGTTCCTAACTCGGGCTCAGATCTCCCGAGTTCCCAACTCGGGCTTCCCGAAGCATCATGTCCTTAGTGTGTGACCCAATAGGTTCTCGCGACATTGGCAATACGCCTAAACACTTTAGACACATAAGCAATGAGCGACATCTAGCAATGCATCATTGCTACCCAAGTAACAAGAAAAGTCGAGATCCGACTAAACCTCCGTGACTATGATAATGTATGACCTTGTCCTTCTATCCTTGATATCTAGATTGACCAATGAAGCATAGACTGTGTCATCCTCAGTCAATCTTGTATTTCTTGATCCCCGAGTAGACTCACTCAAATAAATGAGCTCAATATCTCATATTGACTCATTTGAACATGGTCATACGTTTCAGTAGTCCTACTCAATCAAGGGGCTCACAGATATCACTCCCGTCATATGGGAGGGATAGATCTCATCTACATCACTCATATCCCTCCGCATAATTCATTACATATCCAGTGATCGCCTTTATAGTCCACCCTGTTACGGGTGACGTTTGACGATATCAAAGTACATAACTCCTTATGTAGGGAATCGTAGTGACTTCAGGACTAAGGACTATTCATACTAATAGTCATATGAGAAAGTTTATGACACTCATATGACAATCTATGAAACTTTCTCATGGCGGGTCAATTCAGTACACATTCTCCAATGTATACCCATGTGTCAACTTGATATAACATATTCATGACTTGTGAGCTCAAGTCATCAGTTGACCTACATGCTAGTCTCTATGCATTAATATTGTCCTTGAATATTAACACTGACTAGGAATGGTTTAGTGTAGTGTTCTCTACATCATCTCACTATCGATTCAACCAATCGATATAATGTAGATAAGAACCTACTACCCAAGGACATTATTATATCTAGTTATTTGGCACAAATACAAAGTAAGTATAATAACCAAACATGCTTTATTAACGATAGAATATGATACAAAATGTTCCTAGTCAATCATCACATAATTGGCTCTAGGGCTCCTACTAACAGTTGGCTATAGAGTTTGACTTTTGCTTCTTGCTCCAGAGATGTGCTTCTTTTATCTCGTCGTTCTCGCCCTTAGGTATTTCAAAATTATATTTTATTATTAGTAAAATTTCAAAATCGATTCTAAAGAATACCTCTATTTTTCGATTCCATGTCATAAACTTCTACTCAAACTTTGATGGATGAATGCTAGTTTTAGCCATCATCATTTTGCTTTAGGTGTCAGTTAGTCCTTCAAAAATGGTTGAGCTGTGATACCAATTATAGGTCCTGTGTAGGAAGACTTGAGGGGGGAGGAATAGCCTTGTAAAATAAATACTAGATCTTTTGCTATTACTTTGCAAAGATAACAGATTAGTTAAGCAGTTATAACAATAAGCAACATCAACAAATTAAAAATAAAATAAGTAAGAGACTCAGACAATAGGATTTACTTAGTTGCAACCAGGGAGGTTGATAATCTAAGGCAATAGCAACGCACTAAAGAAATCTCTTTCATTGTAGGTGGAGAAACCTCTTACAATCTTGAAAAGTTTACAAAAAGACTAAGAAAATGATTACAAGATGTTGTAGTTTTTCCTAACTCTAGGTAGCTATTTATAGCCTGAAAACTGATGTTACTGTTGTGCTGACATGGACTTGAGGTGCCTCAGTTGTGATCTGAGACACCTCAGTTGAATAAGAATTTATCCATAGTGCAACGATAACTGCTGGTAACTTTTTAACCTGAAGCACGTCAGTTCAAACTTAAGACACCTCAGGTTACAACTGTTGTGCCTCAGTTCGGTTCTTGCACAAAACTGATTTCCTCAACTGAGGCACCTCCCAAGGCAACTGAGACACCTCAGTTGACCATTTGGTCAAAGTCAATAGTCACATTGACTTTTTGACTATCATCCACTTAAGTGATTTCTGGCCAATCAAAGTTAGTGTTAAATACGGTAAATTAGGATTGAGGGTATAAAATTTCGGAGGGGCTATATCGAATAAACACCCACAAAGAGGGGTGTGGTGAAACAAACTTAAAGGTGAGGGGTTACATGCTTAAAAACCCAAGTTTAAAGGGATAGAGGGTAATAACCCGAAATGCAAGGGCAAAGCGTAAAAACACCTTAAGTTAAAATCCTCCATTTTCTTCTTGTGGTTTTTGTTTCCTTCCGATCTCTCAGTTTTCCTAATTGTCGCAGCCCTTTCGCGATTCCTCCCTTCTGCCCGATCTTGACGCCGCCGACGCCGATAGCTAACGCTGCGTCATGCCGCACACTAATCTGCCTACTTCCCTTGCTCTCGATCGATGCCTTAGCAACTCATCCTTGCCTATGCTGTGTCGCCTCACCTTGCCCTAAATCATCGTTATCGGCACCTCTTCATTCACGAGCAACGCCAATGACCAGTGTGAAGGCCACCATTTGATCGCCTACTTCTCGCGTGTTACCTCTTGCATTGTGCGACGCACGCCGTCCCGCCATCACCTTCTTAATCACCGTTCTCGCGTGTTAATATCATTGATAATGATATTAACATCGATGTGTAATGCATTGATATGATTAAATAAGCTTAGGGATGATACTAAAGTTAACCCTAACTTGATAAGTGGATTTGGAATTAGTTAAATTGTGATCATTTGTAAGTGGATTAATTGTTGATACTTAATCAATAAATTGATGAGAGATATTGAGATTATTTCCTTGATTGGTTGAAATCATTAGATGGATAATTAATTGGAGAGTGATTAAGAATTGTCTAAGATGAAGTTGACTTTGTAGTTAATGGAATTGACATTATGATCTATGGTTTTGGTTTTGTGTGAGATGGATTGGTGTGGATAGTTCAACTCATTTGAATCTATTGAATATTATTAGTAGATGGGTTGTGATTGATTGGATTCATCGGGTGATGTGGTGCTCAGATTGAGAGCTATATTTGGGATTGATTCATGTTGGGAATTGATTCTTATGTTTGGTATAAGTGATGGTTTGAAAATTTGGATTAAACATAGAGTTATTATTTAATTAGCGATAGTTGAATGGATACTCTAACTAGGATAACGCTAATTAACTTTGGTATCTAGCTTAGTTAGATATCATTTGTTATGGTAGCTAAACCTTATTTTTGACACAGGACTCTAATTTGATACGAGCACCTGGACGTGATGTTTACTCAGATACATTCTACATTTAAGACAGATACTTCTTCTTTGTACTTGATAGTTATTGTACTTAAATGCATGGTTATTTATTATCTGAGTAGGTTGATTCATCTTAAATCTATTTTGTTTATTTTTTCCTGCTTGATACTTATTCAAGCTTGACCTTTGAGTAATAATCCTAAAATTTTTAGTTATACAATCTCAACTTTTGATTTCTGATCTAAAGAGTACCGCTTGTGCATGTGTACTTTAGAATCATCATGTAACCTATCTACGGTTTAGTTGGTATTATATAAGCCCTACCCAGTAGATTAGTATATATTTATTTACTTTGGAGTTGATTGGATATTTGTGTCACTTAATGATTGCATAAATGGTTGACTTTATTGGGTATGTGTATATTGGTATCATGCACCATATTACAGTATCAAAGGGTAGAGGTCACACTCTTCCTTTGTTGCTGGAGTATAGATACACTCCTTTTAGGGTCTTTTATATAGAGCGGTTGTGTTTTCCCTTTTCTAGAGGTTCGGGATTGAGGTGATTCTCCCAACATCTTGTCCGCTCTCCCATTTTTTGGGGTTCAGGATTGAGATGATTCTCCGAGGGATTGAGGTGATTCTCCCAAGGATTGTCACAGCTCTTCCTAGTAGGCCACACAAATGTGATGTGATGTGATATGATTGTTGTTAGATTGATGTATAGGGATGACATTATTGGTATGACTTGGCGGTTTCCAAGACAAACACAGGGTCGTATCTGAGAGACCTCTCTATGTCTACGGATTAAAAATTTAATCCGAATAGAGACCCGTCCCTCTAACGACCGTCTCGTCGTCGTGTTAATTAATCCAAGTTACAACTTATCTAAAACCAAGGTTAAGGCTTTGTAACTTTCCGAATTAATTAACCGCGAAAAAGATTACGATTTGGATTGCCAATTTTTTTGTTTATCTTCGGGGTCCAGTTAGTTAATTATTATCTACGACAAGCAATCAAAATAACTAACTAACATACATAAAATGACGAGATCAAGTAATATGGCACAATAAGACAGCAGAAATAAAATGGAGCACGGGAGAGTTATACCTCGTCGTTTACCTCGCAGTCTTCTACCTTATGACCCTCCCCTCCTGGACGATGTGTGGGCGATGATCTACCAAGATGCGGAGTCATCAAAGGCCTCGAATTAATCACCTATCTTCTTTTTCCCTTTTAGCCAACAAACCTTAGAACTAGGGTTTATACCGCCAGCGCCTTTGCTCCTCCTCCACCTTGTGCTGCCGGCCACAGAAGTCACCAAAGATCGCCAGCCACAAGATAGCTCCAGGAAGAAGTCAATGAAGAAGAAGAACCGAAAGAAGATGAGGAAGCAATCCTCTTCTCCTTCCCTAAACCCGTCGCAAATCCCTCCACCGCCAGCGCCGCATAGCTGAAGAAGCTTGCCGCCGGCTGAGCTCCGCAGCTCCTTGGGTGATCACGGTGAAGAGAAGAAGAGCTTAGGAAGAGAACCAAAAGAAGAAAGCTATCCTTCAACCTCTCCCATCTCTTTTTCTTCTCCCTTCACCGCCGCCAACCAACTCCACCGAACGCCTCCTTCTCTTCTCCCCACGCCGCCGGTATTTCCTTTTTCCAACTGTTGCCGCGTTCCTCAAGAAGGAGTCGAATCCTCCTTGTCACCAACCACCACTTGGATCGAAAAGGAAAAACCCCAAGTGAAGAAGAAGAGGCTTCTTCACCTTCTCTTGTGTGTGACCTAGGAGAGAGAGAGAGGGGAAGAGAGGTTAGGGTTTTGGTTTGGATTAATTCCAAAATTAATCCGGGATTAATTATGCTTGTATCATGACTCCTATAGGGTATTTATAGCGCTAAGATAGGGACCATGAGGACGAGTTGATTCTTGGTCCGCTAATGGATCCAAACCCGATCCATTAATGGTGATTCATTCCACTAAAGGATCCCATTGTACTTCCTCACCAACCCCCATATTTTCATATGGGCTCCACATATTACGAGTCATCCATCTGCCCGTATTTAAGATATCGTATGCCCAATAATTAATTTAATTTACTGATAATTAAATTAATTATCTTCTTTATCCTTGATTAGTACCACTCAACCTTTTCACCATGTCGAACCATAGTCCACTTGCAAGATTTGACATGACGATCCTTTTGAGCTCACCAAGGGGGCATCATCATCCCGACTCACAAGGACATAGATTCCGTCAATAATCAACAACACATCATATTACTAATATTATCTCCTAACTTACCGGGCCTATCGATCTAACAGAATAGATCTCGCCAATTGGTAAATCAAAGAAATAATAATAATATATGTCCGTCATTATTTCGGGATTAAGAGATCGTACTCCATAATATTATCCGAGGTCTAATTCAATTTACTAAGTTCTTACAAAAATTGGATGACCTCTCTTTTGGTCCTACTCAATGTACACAAAGTACACTAGTGTAATTCTATGGTTAAGATAAACCACACCTAATTACACTACAACCATCCCGATGGTTTGTCCAACTTCATCTCGGTTGTGAGCCTCTTTCTTATACTTTGACAAGGAACCTGATAACATGATCTTCTGTGCGACACCATACACCATGTTATCTACAATGCCAAGCATCAGACAGTTTGTGCACATACTAATATAAACATGCACTGTGTGATTTTGCGATTCTCTTTAAAATGAAGATGTATCCTAACCAAAAGCAAAGCTTTTATTATATATCCTAACAATCTCCCACTTATACTCAAAGACTTTGCTATTTTCAAAATGTCATACATCTGACCTGTAGATCCTTCACATACCTAAAAGCTCTCGCTACTAAGACCTTAGTGAAATGATTCACCTAGGTCATCTTCTGATGTAATCTAGGCAACGACAGTTATTCCTCTTCTGGGTGGTACTTGCGCTCTATGTATTTACTTGCCTTATAGACTCGTGATTCCTTCGAGTTCGCAACTGCACCATTTTAGTCACATCAAATGTGATAGTTCTGAGCATACTAGAAATCACATCGAAGTCCATCTTGAGGTTTCTGAACTATGTAATTGCTGGGTATGACTTGGCGGGTTTCCATAGCAAATACCTAGTCGATCCGAGAGACCTCTCCATGCCTACGGATTAAAAAATTTAATCCGAATGGAGAGCCGTCTCCCATCGACCGTCTCGTGCCATATCGAACAATCCAAATTGCAACTTAGCCAATTACCAAAATTGGCCTTGCAATTTGCTCGACCGTTCGACCATGAAAAAGATGACGAGTTGATCGTTGGCTTTTGTGTTTATGGTCAAGGTCCAGTTAAGAATTTATTAAACATATTTTGCAAGCAAAACAATAAATTCATAAACATAAAATGACAAGACATGTAAACATGGCACATAAAAGACATAAGGAAATACAAAGGAGCTTTTGGAAAGTTATACCTTTCCGATCACCTCGCGGTCTTCTACCTTATGTCCCTCCCTTCGCGAACGTCGTGTGGGTGACAATCTACTGCGATCCGAGATCACCAAGAGCTCCAATCAATCCTCTTCTCCAACCGGTTAAAATCCTAGCACCTAGGGTTTGCGCCGCCGACCACCTCTTCCCCTCCCTTTGCGCCGCCGTCCATCGGAGCCGGCTCCCAGCCCTCCGGATCAGCAGTACACCTCGAGAGGAAGATGAAGAAGAAGAAGAAGGAGAGTAACTACCTTCTTCCTAGCCCCAACACCACCCGCAACCTCTTCTCCCTCTACCTTGCGGCGCCGGCACAACCCTTGGTTGCCCGCCCGCAGCCGGCCGCCGACGCCTCCCTCGACCTCCCTGAGCACCACGCAAGGTATAGGACACCTCTACTTTACTTCTGTAAGCCTCAACCGGAGTTTGGTGGAGGAGGGAAGAAGAACCGAGGAACTCTTCCTCTTCTTCTTTGTTGCGCCGCCGAGACCTAGGAGAGAGGGGGAGAGGAGAGGGTTTGGGGTTTTGGCTCTTGGATTGATTAATTGGCTTGGTTTCTTGATCTCATAGGGTATTTATAGGGCTAAGGCTGGGACCAAAAGGAGGAGTTGGTTCTTGGCCCGCTAATGGATCCAAACCCGATCCATTAATTAAGATTCATTCTACTAAAGGATCTTAATTGAACTTACCTCACCAATCCCCATATTTTCATATGGGCTCCACATATTACGAGTCGTCCATCCCCCCATGTTTAAGATCGCGCATGCCTGTTAATTAATTAAATTACTGACAATTTAAATTAATTAACTTCTAGATTCTTGATTAGTACAACTCAACTTTATCAACGTGCCGGATCAAATCCACCTGCAGGGTTTAGCACGATTGAACCTTTTAAGCTCATTCAGGGGGCATCATTATCCTGACTCACCAGGACACGAATTTCGTCAATAATAATCGGCAAATCATATTATTAATATTATTACCCAACTTACCGGAGCTGTCGATCTAACAGAATAGATCTCGTTCATTGGTAAATTAAAGAAACAATAATTAATAATATATGCCCGATATTATTTCGGGATTAAGGGATCGTCCTCCATAATATCAACTGAGGTCCTATCCAATTATCCAGTCAGTACAAATCGGATAACCTCGGGTTTCGGTCCTGCTCAATGTACTCATATCACACTAGTGTAGTCATATGGTCAAGACCAACCACACCTAACTACACTACAACCATCCCGATGGGTTGTCCAATTCCATCTAGGTTGTGAGCCTCTATTTATGCTAAGTAAGGAACTGATAACATGATCTTCCATGTGACACCACACACCATGTTATCTACAATGCAAAGCAGTGAGACTTCATGTATGTACTATTATAAACAAACACCTAGTGTAGTGTGATTCTCTTTTCATAATAAAGATGTTCATATAATAAAAGTCATGTCTTTCAGTATACACATCTTACAGCAGCTATTTTGGCTGCCTCGCAGGCTGCCAGAATATCCAGCCTTCATAGTAGGGTCCATCACGCAGACACTGCGCAACACTCTACTATACAATGGTTTTACCTCCTAAAAGTAAACACAAAACCCAAGGAATACATATATATGCCCCTATCTAGATTGGAATTCTGTATCCATATAACTCATAGGAGATTGGTTTGCCCGGTAAACTAGCATATAGTCTTTAGTCCTTCTCAGACACTAATACATGTTTTTACCGCAGTCCAATTTCCTTGACCTGGGTTACTCCGATATCTATTACCTATGCCCACGGCACAACAGATATCTGGGCTCATTTTTAGCATACATAAGACTTCCTTTAGTCGATGCTAAAGGAACCGTTATTTCCTACTCTATCACCTTTGATAATCCAAATATCTCTTTAGATAGAGTAGCTCCAAAACTGAAATGTACAAAACTTTCTTTTGGAGGTATTCATGCTGTTGGATCTTGTACGTTGCTAGAGGGGGTGAATAACGTTTTTCGGATCTTCTTCTTCCTACGTTGTTAGTTGCGCAAGCGGAAACAATAATAATGAAACTAACAACAAAGAAACAATACTAACAAACCGATTTTACATGGTATCCACGCCTAAGGGTGACTAATCTAAGAATCCGTCGGTGGATCACTCCCCGGATAACCTCCGGCTAACCCTTGTCGCTTCTTGTGGGTGGAGAAACCTCGCCACATGACTTCGACACTATCCGAGCACAAAGACTACTATTTGGCTCTTACCCAAAGCCAAATTCATCAAGAGTCTCAGCCACCACGAATCCCTCTTTAAATAGAACATAGGGTTGATAACTCTCCACCAGTCGACTGGCCCCAGCAAAATCCGACCGTTACACGCCTAATGTTCGAATTTTGGCTGCCACCAGTCGACTGCTCCCAGGACAGTCAACTAGTCCAGGGTCCAGAATCTTTCTGTGAGTTTTATCAGTCGACTGCCCCACTCACACCTAGGGTTTCCCTTCCCGAGTACACTTCTCTCAGCACTCGACCCCTAGAATTTCCCGAGTACAATCACACAACACTCGTACCCTCACGACTCGACTAACTCCTCATCAGCTGCCTCGACTAATTGCCTTCGCGCCCTCTTCATCTTCGGCACCCGTCTCTCAGATGCACGTAAGCCTCCAGCTTGCCTCCATGTCATCCTTCACTCATGCCTCGAAGTCCGCACCCCTCAGCTCATCGTCCCTGCTCTCCATAGTCCCTCAGGTGCGCACACAAGCCCGCGGCTTGTCTCCATGCCACCCTTCACCGTACTAAGGCTGTCCAGTAAAGTCAATATGTGTAACCTGTACAACCTGCACACTAAACATACACATATTAAAACACAAGGGAAACCTAACTTAAACCCTTTGCCCAAACATCAAAATACTTGGTCACTCCGGACCACAGATTACCTCAACAATCTCTCCCTTTTTGATGTTTGACAATATGTTTAAGTTAGGGAAAACAAATAGTAGTCAATAGCAATAAAATGCTAAACAAACAATTGGACTTACATTGCTAAGACTCCATCTTGGACTTACACCGCCAATGCATATGCAATGCATGGATCCTATCCCGAAGCATCCCACACCTAACCCTCCAAGTTAGGACTTTTCACACCTAACCCTCCAAGTTAAGACTTTTCCACACCTAACTTCCTAAAGTTAGGAATTTTCACCAAAACGGACTTTTTAAAGCTTCTCCTAAGCTCTACTGGACTTATAAAGACTTTTAAAGAACCTCTCCCAGGTTCCCCTTACGCCAAGAATGGAGTAACCATGCTCCCCCTTAATCTCAGCTCCCCCTAAACCTAGGGTATCTAGCAAAGGAGTGTTTTGTTTCCCAAATTAAACCCAACACTTCAACCCCTTTGCCTAACATCAAAAAGAACCCAACAATATCTCAATTATTGATTATTTTAATCTCTAATGATCCTAAACACAGTGTACTAGCCCCCTATACACTTGTTTTTCATCATTTGAACACCAAATCAGCTGTTGATACACAAATCAGCCCTGGCCAGTCGACTGCCCCCCAAGGCAATCGACTGATACTCTGAATATCAGTTTTTCTGGCCAATTTCAGAAATGTGCCAGAAATTCCACAAATCTCCAAAAATTCTCAAATTTTGTGAAGAAGTTTGTGGTACCCATACCTACTTGGGAAAAATACATTTCACCATGTATCTATCACCATTCCCAAGTTTGACATAAAATCCAAAAATTTCCTATGAAAATTAAGGCAATTAGGAGGCAACCTCCCCCTTAACCTATGTCTTCTCCCAATTTTCAATTTACCAAGGTCAAGTTCAACCCAACTTGACATCATAACACCAAGTTAGGTTCTACCCAACCTAACAACCAAGCTCTTTGCCCCTTGGACACCATTAAAGGATTGCCCCCAAGCAACCTTATCTCTAGTGTCAAAAAGAACTCAACAAAAACCTAGAAAAATCTAAAAAATTTGCAAGCACATTTGCTAGGATATACCCTATCCTAGAAAAATATGATTCCATGAAGAATACAAATATGCTTGACTTTTGGTATCAATTCTAATTTCCTTAAACATTAGCATTTTGTATCAACTTTGAACTTTATTCATGATTCCTTGTGTTTGTCAAATCTAACCATTATCAATTTACACAAGGAATTGTCCTCAATTCTTTCCTTTTTTATATCCTTAATATGATGAAAGTCTCCCCCTATTTATCTTTTGACCTTAGATACATATGAGAAACTTATCACTCTTCCTTGAATTCCATGATATCCACATAGCCTTACTTCACATAATCATGAGACAAACCTTTAGTCAAGGAGTATAATCAAGGATCTTAATTTTAAGTTCATATTCTACCATCCTATATGCCATTTCTCTCTACACCCTCGGATCAGTCAACTGCCCCAAGGGTAGTCGACTGTCAAATCGAACAGAAGGTTTCTGGGCTGAAATCAGTCGACTGCCCCTCAGGGCAGTCGACTGATACCTGAATTTCAGGTTTTCAGCCCAATTTCAGTAATGCCTAAATAATTCTATAATTCTCCGAAAAATCTGACATTTTGTAGGGAGATTTGTAAGCTTATATCTACTTGGGAAAAATATGTTTCTAAACAAATGTACTCCAAATCCCAAGATTGACACGAAACTCAACTTATCCTAAATTATATCATTTGAACCTTTCCCAAAAGTTCTAATTGTGACTTCTCCTCAATGTTTCTTCTTATCCTTGATCATAAGTCATTTCTATCATTGAATTATATGGTATTCATTCTTTAAAACCTGATTTTATCAAATATAAGTCTATTTTCACCTTTTTCTCCCTAATTCGCCTTTTAATGTGTCAATTCCCTAGGATTAAGATTTACCTAAGTCTTTCAACCCTTTTGGCACATTTCCTAGTCCACCTAGACCTTCCTAAAGCAACTATCTCTGGAGATCCATTTACCATGGACCCCAAAGACTTCTAGAGCTCCCCCTTGAGCTCTTAGCCTTCGCCATCTCCCTAGGTGACTCAATCCACACTAGGCCACACTGGTGAGCCTCTGGTGATTCTTGGCCTACAAAATGAACTCTTTTAACCTTGGACACTTTGTCCTTAGTTAAGTTATTCTTTTTACCTTTGAATGACACCCCCTTGCCATCCTTGAGCTTTCCCTCCTTGCTATAATCATATGCTACCCTAGTATTTTTCTTTCCATTGGCCTTGGAGGTCTTAAACCAGTATCCCAAACCTGATCTATCATAGTTGGGTTTTAAACTACCCAACACCATATCTAGACCCTTAAATCCAACCTTGAATCTTTTTAGGGACTTTTCTAATTTATCAAGTCTTGCCCTCAAGGTTTAATTTTCCCTTTCTAAGTGTTTAACCTTTGAGTCCATATGTCCACTTTGGGCATTCCTAGACCTACCCTCTTTTTTAGGCATATTCGTTCCCTTCTTGGGATTAATGTCATGATCCTTAGGTACAAAAGTCTTAGGTCTATCATGATGCATGTTTTTCTTAGGATTTTGATCTACCTTGTTAATCCTAGTCCTATCATTATATTTAAAACCAAAATTATGCACCATTAAGCATTTTTCATTAAACCTAGCATGTATGGAGGGATAATTACTACTATTTTTAATATACATGGAAGAACTCAAATTAGCATTGCCTTTTAATTTAAGGTTAGAAATTACCTTCCTTACCTTTGGAGTTCCCTCTTGATGTGAACCTCTTCTCTTTTTCTCCTCCTTCTCCCATTTTCTCAAGTGCTTCATCTTCTCAAGTGCTCTATCTTCTTGAGCTCTTTCTTCTTTGGACATTTAGTGTGAAAGTGCCCTGGCTCTCCACATGTGAAGCATCGAATCTTCCTACTTTTCTCTTGGGCTTCTCCATTCCTACAACTCATGTTAGATTTAAAAAAAACTTGAAATGAGTGTAGGGTATACCTCCTTTGTCTTACCCTTTGGACACTTATCTTTGTAGTGTCCCTTTTCATTGCAACCAAAGCATATAATATGTTCCTTTTTCTTTGCTTTGGTGGAGGTGGAGGCTAGGTTGACTTCTTCTTCAACCTCGGATGAAGTGAATGCTTCCTCTTGTTCTTGTATGGTTAAGGGTCTCTCCTCCCTCTCAAGCCTTGACGTTGACACCTCCTCTTCTTCTCTTGATGAGGTGGAGGATCTCTCACTTAGTCCTTCCTCTTCACTTGATGATATGATCAATTCTTCTTCCTCTCGATCTATTGAATTCATTTCTTTCGACTCTTCCACTATTTTGGCTTGTGTAGGTTTCTCATGATATTCTTCTATCTTTTTCCACAATTCACATGCATCTTTATATTCACCTACACAACTCAAAATATTATTAGGCAAAATATTTATCAAAATACTAATTACCTTCTCATTGGCTTTTGATTGTGCTTGTTGTTCTTGATTCCAATATCTAGGCCTAAGCTTCTTCCCGTGCTTATCCTTTGGAATCTTGAAGGGCTCTTCAAGCGCAATTCTACATGCCCACTCCATTCCGACCCAAGTCTCGATCCTTGCCCTTCAAAAGTCGAAGTCTTCATGATCGTAGGGCGGTGGAGTGTAAATGTCATCCTCAAATTTGTCTTCCATTGTTCTTCCCTCTAACGTGTGCTCCCTCGGCGGTTAGTCCGATCAAGAGCAGTCCTTCGATCTGATACCACTTGTTGGGTCTTGTACGTTGCTAGAGGGGGGTGAATAGTGTTTTTCGGATCTTCTTCTTCCTACGTTGTTAGTTGCGCAAGCGGAAACAATAATAATGAAACTAACAACAAAGAAACAATGCTAACAAACCGATTTTACTTGGTATCCACCCCTAAGGGTGACTAATCCAAGAATCTGTCGGTGGATCACTCCCCGGATAACCTCCAGCTAACCCTTGTCGCTCCTTGTGGGTGGAGAAACCTCGCCACAATACTTCGACACTATCCAAGCACAAAGACTACTATTTGACTCTTACCCAAAGCCAAATTCGTCAAGAGTCTCAGCCACCACGAAGTCCTCTTTAAGTAGAACTTAGGGCTGATAACTGGCCACCAGTCGACTGCCCCCAGTAAAATCCGACCGTTACACGCCTAACGTTCGAATTTTGGCTGCCACCAGTCGACTGCTCCCAGGGTAGTCGACTGGTCCAGAGTCCAGAACCTTTCTGTGAGTTTTATCAGTCGACTGCCTCAATGGCAGTCGACTGCCCCACTCACACACCTAGGGTTTCCCTTCTCGAGTACACTTCTCTCAGCACTCGATCCCTAGAATTTCCCGAGTACAATCACACAACACTCGTACCCTCACGACTCGACTGACTCCTCATTAGCATCCTCAACTATTGCCTTCGCGCCCTCTTCATTTTCAACTCCTGTCCCTCAGATGCACGCAAGCCTCTAGCTTGCCTCCATGTCATCCTTCACGTATGTCTCGAAGTCCGCACCTCTCAACTCATCATCCCTGCTCTCCATAGTCCCTCAGGTGCGCACACAAGCCCGCGGTTTGTCTCCATGCCACCCTTCACCATACTGAGGTTGTCCAGTCAAGTCAATATGTGTAACCTGTACAACCTGCACACTCAACATACACATATTAGAACACAAGGGAAACCTAACTTAAACATTTTTCCCAAACATCAAAACACTTGGTCACTCCGGACCACAGATTGCCTCAACACATGCTAGAATGAGCTAGGACAATGTTTTATATGAAGCTTGAGATAAGTACATCATCCTTGTCTGGAGATCCCTTAGATCTTTGATCCCCAAGGATGTGTCTTACTTCTCTCAAGCCTTTCATAATTGTGTGAACAACCATATCCTTACGCCTGACAATATTCTGTCATTGTTGTCAACTAACAAAATATCATCTACGTATTGTACAAGAATACCACTTCATTTTTGTCACATACAATATTATCCGTCCTTTGAACAAATCCACATAGCTGGATTTATCTTCTTCAAAGTGGATGATCCTTATCATAGATATAGGGATCCAGTTCATGCTCTCTTAAGACCCAACCCATAGACTCTCCAAGAACATGAGACTTTTAGGTTGAGCAACAACCCTCTCACTACGACAAAGTACCCTTTATATATTTTTAGTGACACGAGGTGCAGTATCTTGTGGTATCTCCTCTTGTACAGTTGGTACTAAGATTGGAATGTATCTCAGAATAGTTCTATTAATGGAATTGTGGTTTATTACATAGTCCTTTTTCTAGGAATCAGATATTCGTCCCAACGAATATTCTCTGATCCTTAGGACTAATAAACCACCTTATTGTTCCCTTAGGATAGCCTACGAGCATATGCACTAGATTCTAACTTGTCAGTATCTCTTTTCAACACATGTGCTGATCTACTCATAATCTGAATATGCCTTAGACTAAGTCTTTGCTTAGTCCACATTTCTATGGTTCTAAGATACTACTGACCTAGAATCAAACATATATACCGTCGTATCCAGGACATATCCCTTTGAACAAATCTGGCCAATCTTAGAGGGGCTTATCATTTTCTTAATTATTAGTTAAAGAGACCTTCTTCCTTCCATATGTTGCACCATCCTGTTGGGGCGAACTAGGTACTTTGAGTTGGGATCAAATCCCAATTTCTGATAAGTAAGTTCTACAACTATCCCTAGAGGTACTTGTCACTATGATCTAATCATAATGTCACTATACTTTTACTCTGATGTGTCTTCTATATCAAACTTGAACTTTTTGATCTCATCAAAGTATTCAGTCCTGCAGTACATCAAGTAAATGTACTATGTTCTTTAAATAATTATTTATAAAATAAACAAAGTATTCAAGGGTACCTCTATTCTAGATAGACTAAGGACTTATACTTATCAGGACGAACCAGTTCCTACATATTTTCGGCTATATGCCCCTAGGCTTAGAGCAAGCCTATTTGGTTTTGTTACCTCCCTAGTAAGAGTCAAAGATTTTATGGAAGACAAGTCTTCCATTCCCAATGAACCCAAGGGCTTATTGGTTTGGCCGCTTTTGAATCCCACTAGAGGTTAACAAACCAAACCTTAGAGCCATAATATATGTTTGGTTCTACTTGGAAGGAACCTTTCTCTTTTAGTTAAGATGATAACCTATTAGTTGCATCATGGGAGGTTTTGGTTTTATGTACTAATTGTCTATCTATGTACTTCAATAGATATTCCTTCTATTCCACTTTTAACAAATATAAGCAATAGAAAATATCTTATTTCAGAAACTGAACAAAAGTTCTTTCCAAAAACTAAGTACATAAAGGTAATCTCTATATAGCCAAAATCTATATTATCCTATGCTAAAGACATAAATGAAATAGATAAACTCCCACTGCAAAAGTCATCTCCATAGCCCATCATGTAGTTAGTGATATTCTCCTCAGCTAGCCGTCGGGTTTCCTGGAACCCTTGCACAAAAATGAAGTCATGATTAGTGGCATCCGTATCTACACATTAGGTACCTGTAGATATCACCGCTAAACATGTTACAACTATAAAGAAGAAAATATACCTGTGGTACTACTCTGACGACGAGGACAGTCCGTCTTCCAATGTCCTGACTGCTTGCACACAAAGCACTTGCCGTTTGGCTTCTTTATGCATCCCTGAGGTCCCTGTAATCCTGCTACTTTCTTTGCCTCAGAACGTTTCTACTTCTTCTTTCCTTTCGGTTTAGAAGTAAAAGCGTCTTGGGCAATGAAAGTCTGTGCACTCTGAAGAGAAAACCTCTCTGCTGCCTCGAGTTCTGTCAGAAGCTCTGCCCACGAATATGAACGCTTGTGCATATTGTAGCTTAGGCGAAACTTCTCAAAACTCACTAGTAGAGATTGGAGAATAAGATCGACTTGGGTTTCCCCATCGATCTATGCTCTAAGAATTTCTATCTCCTTCAATCAAGCTATCATTTTGAGGACATGTTCCCTCACGGGCATACCCTCAACCAAGATGGTTATAGTCAAGTTCTTCATTACCTTTTGCCTAGCGACTCGATTACTTGGATCGAAGAGTTCATTGAGTTTGGACGTTTTATCACTGGTAATGGAAGAAACCTGATTTTGATCACCTTCAGTCGTCTCGTCTGCTTCTAACCATTTCCTAAAATATTCAAACTCCTCTTCGGTATTAATCTCGCTAAGCTTTTCGATACAGAACTCGGCAAGATCACACTTGGGTTCCTAGGCAGTAGAGACAAAGTCCATGTTTAATTCCCAATCCTTATCATTATTAGGGCATTTATTTGGTTTTCTCTTTGAATTAGGTCAAGAGGGTNTAGACTAAGTCTTTGCTTAGTCCACATTTCTATGGTTCTAAGATACTACTGACCTAGAATCAAACATATATACCGTCGTATCCAGGACATATCCCTTTGAACAAATCTGGCCAATCTTAGAGGGGCTTATCATTTTCTTAATTATTAGTTAAAGAGACCTTCTTCCTTCCATATGTTGCACCATCCTGTTGGGGCGAACTAGGTACTTTGAGTTGGGATCAAATCCCAATTTCTGATAAGTAAGTTCTACAACTATCCCTAGAGGTACTTGTCACTATGATCTAATCATAATGTCACTATACTTTTACTCTGATGTGTCTTCTATATCAAACTTGAACTTTTTGATCTCATCAAAGTATTCAGTCCTGCAGTACATCAAGTAAATGTACTATGTTCTTTAAATAATTATTTATAAAATAAACAAAGTATTCAAGGGTACCTCTATTCTAGATAGACTAAGGACTTATACTTATCAGGACGAACCAGTTCCTACATATTTTCGGCTATATGCCCCTAGGCTTAGAGCAAGCCTATTTGGTTTTGTTACCTCCCTAGTAAGAGTCAAAGATTTTATGGAAGACAAGTCTTCCATTCCCAATGAACCCAAGGGCTTATTGGTTTGCCGCTTTTGAATCCCACTAGAGGTTAACAAACCAAACCTTAGAGCCATAATATATGTTTGGTTCTACTTGGAAGGAACCTTTCTCTTTTAGTTAAGATGATAACCTATTAGTTGCATCATGGGAGGTTTTGGTTTTATGTACTAATTGTCTATCTATGTACTTCAATAGATATTCCTTCTATTCCACTTTTAACAAATATAAGCAATAGAAAATATCTTATTTCAGAAACTGAACAAAAGTTCTTTCCAAAAACTAAGTACATAAAGGTAATCTCTATATAGCCAAAATCTATATTATCCTATGCTAAAGACATAAATGAAATAGATAAACTCCCACTGCAAAAGTCATCTCCATAGCCCATCATGTAGTTAGTGATATTCTCCTCAGCTAGCCGTCGGGTTTCCTGGAACCCTTGCACAAAAATGAAGTCATGATTAGTGGCATCCGTATCTACACATTAGGTACCTGTAGATATCACCGCTAAACATGTTACAACTATAAAGAAGAAAATATACCTGTGGTACTACTCTGACGACGAGGACAGTCCGTCTTCCAATGTCCTGACTGCTTGCACACAAAGCACTTGCCGTTTGGCTTCTTTATGCATCCCTGAGGTCCCTGTAATCCTGCTACTTTCTTTGCCTCAGAACGTTTCTACTTCTTCTTTCCTTTCGGTTTAGAAGTAAAAGCGTCTTGGGCAATGAAAGTCTGTGCACTCTGAAGAGAAAACCTCTCTGCTGCCTCGAGTTCTGTCAGAAGCTCTGCCCACGAATATGAACGCTTGTGCATATTGTAGCTTAGGCGAAACTTCTCAAAACTCACTAGTAGAGATTGGAGAATAAGATCGACTTGGGTTTCCCCATCGATCTATGCTCTAAGAATTTCTATCTCCTTCAATCAAGCTATCATTTTGAGGACATGTTCCCTCACGGGCATACCCTCAACCAAGATGGTTATAGTCAAGTTCTTCATTACCTTTTGCCTAGCGACTCGATTACTTTTACCGAAGAGTTCATTGAGTTTGGACGTTTTATCACTGGTAATGGAAGAAACCTGATTTTGATCACCTTCAGTCGTCTCGTCTGCTTCTAACCATTTCCTAAAATATTCAAACTCCTCTTCGGTATTAATCTCGCTAAGCTTTTCGATACAGAACTCGGCAAGATCACACTTGGGTTCCTAGGCAGTAGAGACAAAGTCCATGTTTAATTCCCAATCCTTATCATTATTAGGGGCATTTATTTGGTTTTCTCTTTGAATTAGGTCAAGAGGGTCTAGATCCATTTTAAAGCACCTAAGAATCACAACAATCGCATACTTTAGATTTTGAAAAAAATTGACTCCTCAAAAATAATTTACTACAAAATCTACCAACACCTCAAAATACCAAGAATTACGCATGCCACGATTGTGTGGACGTATACGAATTCTACATTTATGAGAGAAGGTTTTACCCATTAATTTTACTATCTTGTCATACTAACTTTCTGACAAGTAAAATTAATAGTTGGTCCTCTTCGGCCCTACAAAATAATAGCAGTGACTCCGATGGGGAGAATACTATTATTTGTATCTAAGTGTTTACCATTACACGATACTAAGAAAAATTATTTCCGATTATGTGTCTTTCGATGAGGAAGTACACATGCTCTTCAATAATTTCCTATAGTCTTTTCTGACCTAGTGATCCGCAGAACAAGCCCATCCGATGGGGAGGAAGACACTCAGAGTCGACGCGCAGACTTGTTCGCATCACTTATCAGATTGTAATGGAGGTCATGAGACCCTTAGGGTCCCTCTCCCACTTAGTTATTTTCGTTTGAGGTTTTTCACATGCACGCACACAACAAGCACATAAACCAATAATAATAGTGCTATGAAAAAAATTCTAGATTTTTCCAACTATTATGGCCTTGGTTTCTAATGCGCCTCTAGTCGTGTCGTCACCTCGTCCACTTCATCCTATCCATGCGCAAGCCACCATGAAGGATTCCCCGAGCCGAGATGATTAGCTTACTCATTTACATCCATTGATCTTATACTCCACAAAGGAGTGTACATGCATTCTAGATCAAAAGTAAATAGAAAGCTTGGCTAAATAAGTGTCATATTTAATTATAAAAATTAAATAACTTATCTAGCCTCGTCAACCCCAAGGATTCAATTAATTTACATCAAACACAATCAATCACATACAAAAATCATAATTGTCATAATAGTTGGAATATAGTGCCTGTAACACAAAGTTAACCTACGCACATCCAAATATTATCCAACAAAATAATGTACATGATAATGTGCAGAAAAATAACCGAATCATAAACACACAAAACCAGAAACACAGCTCTGATACCAATTGTTGGTATGACTTGGCGGTTTCCAAGCAATCACGGGGTCGTATCTGAGAGGTCTCTCTATGTCTACGGATTAAAAATTTAATCCGAATAAAGACCCGTTCTTCTAACGATCGTCTCGTCATCGTGTTAATTAATCCAAGTTACAACTTAGCCAAAACCAAGGTTAAGGCTTTGTAACTTTCCAAATTAATTATCCGTGGAAAAGACGATGATTTGGATTGTCGATTTTTGTGTTTATCTTCGGATCCAGTTAGTTAATTATTATCTACAACAAGCAATCAAAATAACTAATTAACATACATAAAATGACGAGACCAAGTAATATGGCACAATAAGACATAGCAGAAATAAAATGGAGCTCGGGAGAGTTATACCTCGCCATTTACCTCGCAGTCTTCTACCTTATGACCCTCCCCTCCTGGACGTCGTGTGGGCGATGATCTACCAAGACGCGGAGTCACCAAAGGCCTCCAATTAATCACCTATCTTCTTCTTCCCTTTTAGCCAACAAACCCTAGAACTAAGGTTTATATCGCCGGTGCCTTTGCTCCTCCTCCACCTTGTGCCGCCGGCCACAGAGGTCACCAAAGATCGCCGGCCACAAGATAGCTCCAGGAAGAAGTCAATGAAGAAGAAGAACCGGAAGAAGATGAGGAAGCAATCCTCTTCTCCTTCCCTAAACCCGCTGCAAATCCCTCCACCGCCGGCGCTGCAAAGCTGAAGAAGCTTGCCGTTGGCTGAGCTCCGCAGCTCCTTGGGTGATCACGGTGAAGAGAAGAAGAGCTTAGGAAGAGAACCAGAGGAAGAAAGCTATCCTTCAACCTCTCCCAATCTCTTCTTCTTCTCCCTTCACCGCCGCCGACCACCTCCATCGAGTGACTCCTTCTCTTCTCCCCACGCCGCCGGTATTTCCTTTTTCCAGCTGCTGCCGCGTTCCTCAAGAAGGAGTCGAATCCTCCTTGTCACCGGCCACCACTTGGATCGAAAAGGAAAAACCCCAAGTGAAGAAGAAGAGGCTTCTTCTCCTTCTCTTGTGCGTGACCTAGGAGAGAGAGAGAGGGGAAGAGAGGTTAGGGTTTTGGTTTGGATTAATTTCAAAATTAATCTGGGATTAATTAGCCTTGTATCATGACTCCTATGGGGTATTTATAGGGCTAAGATAGGGACCATGAGGACGAGTTGATTCTTGGCCCGCTAATGGATCCAAACCCGATCCATTAATTGTGATACATTCCACTAAAGGATCCCATTGTACTTCCTCACCAACCCCCATATTTTCATATGGGCTCCACATATTACGAGTCGTCCATCTCCCTGTGTTTAAGATATCGTATGCCCGATAATTAATTTAATTTACTGATAATTAAATTAATTATCTTATTTATCCTTGATTAGTATCACTCAACCTTTTCACCATGTCGGACCATAGTCCACTTGCAAGATTTGACATGACGATCCTTTTGAGATCACGAAGGGAGCATCATCATCCCAACTCACCAGGACACGGATTCCATTAATAATCAACAGCACATCATATTACTAATATTATCTCCCAACTTACCGGGCCTATCGATCTAACAGAATAGATTTCGCCCATTGGTAAATCAAAGAAATAATAAATAATAATATATGCCCGTCATTATTTCAGGATTAAGAGATCGTACTTCATAATATTATCCAAGGTCTAATCCAATTTACTAAGTCAGTACAAAAATTGAATGACATCTCTTTTGGTCCTACTCAATGTACACAAAGTACACTAGTGTAATTCTATGGTTAAGATAAACCACACCTAATTACACTACAACTATCCCGATGGTTTGTCCAACTCTATCTCGGTTGTGAGCGTCTTTCTTATACTTCGACAAGGAACCTGATAACATGATCTTCTGTATGACACCACGCACCATGTTATCTACAATACCAAGCATCAGACAGTTTGTGCACATACTAATATAAATATGCATTGTGTGATTTTGCGATTCTCTTTAAAATGAAGATGTATCCTAACTAAAAGCAAGACTTTTAGTATACATCATAACAGACATATGTCATTGCATTATTTGCATAAGATGTATCTTGCACTTGTTTGAGTTATGATTATGCACTTGATTGACAAGCATATGTGGACTTGATTTACATTTATTATATGATCTGGATATGCTCAATAGTAGGGGTGTAATCGAACCGAGCTGAGCCGAACAGTAAAAGGCTCAAGTTCGAGCTCGATTTGTTATTTTTAGGCTCGAGCTCGGGTTTGAGTTCGATTCGAACTTTAGTTCTGAAGCTCGAGTTCGGCTAAAAAAAGCTCATTTAAAAATTAAACGAGTTTAATTCGAGCTCGTTTAAAGTAATTAACTATAATAATTAATAATATATTATTATATTTATTATTTATGAGATATTTAATTATATATGTATATATAATAAGATAAATGAGTCTCTTAATAAATATGTTCGCAAGCCTCTTAACGAATACATTCATGAGCTTACAAACTAAATACTGTTAAGCTCGAGCTCGGCTCGATAATGTTTTCGAGCTTAAAATCGAGCTCGAGCTCGGCTCGTTAACTTAATCGAACGAGCTCAAAAGAACTATTTTTCAAACCAAGATCTGAATTGCTCGCAAGCGGCTTGACTCATTTACACCCCTACTCAGTAGTACGGGTAGCTTATGAATTTGTTATAGGGATTTTTTTATCATGCCCTACAGGTATGTTTATGCATTTAATTTATGTTCTATATTCCAGAGACTATATACCATGTTTCTATCTATTTGATGTACCTTATTTACATCATGCATTTATCTATCCTCTATACCCGCCGAGTTCAAGCCCGGGCTCACCACTCCTTGCCTCTATTTTTTGTTTCAGATAATTGATAGTCGTGTCTCGTGTCGCCAGGAAAGGATTCAGCTACCAGTCCCTACACGTCGTTTGCATTGGTTTGGTATTTTGGTGGTATTATCGTATTGCATTTATACTTGGTCGTTGTTATTTGTGGATTGTACATTTGTGTACCCCCGGAGGGACTTATAGCGATGTTTTTGTGTCGAGAGTCATGCTAACATGCATCTTTGGTAAGTTTGGGTATATTTGAGTTACATTATTTTCTTTTGGGTTTTGGTTATTGATTCTAGCTGTGTTAGCTATGCCTTATATTTGTGGTTGAGATATGTATGTATTAAGATTCATATTGTCTGCCGTATAGAGGAGATGTTGCTTGATTTTTGAACAAGCATGGTCCTCTGGGAGCATGACAATTAGGTTCACCCAAACCCGACTATAACCTTTCGTCTCAAACAGTCTTCCTCCCCGGCTTCTCATCCCTCAGACATCGCACATGCTCTTCTTGTCCACCGGTGTACTCTTCCGTAATCTTTACGTCCCTTAGATGTACCGAGTCTGTCAGCTCCCTTCCCATGCCATCCTTCTCGTCTGCTATGTCTTCCACTCGACTTACTATGCTCCTAAGCTTCTGCACACTTAGACATAAGGATCAAACCAACCAAGATCTAACTTAATTTGGTTGATCACATCAAAACTACCTTGGGGTACTTACACTTTTAGCACTGTTGTAGAGAATAAAAAATTTTGAGTCTAATTGGAATCAACTAATGTAGAACAGTTGATCGATAAATAATAATAGTCGATTGTCGACACTATTGTAGTGAATAAAAGGTTTTTGAGTCAAGATGGGAACTCGACTAATGTAACAATAGTTGATTGAACAATAATGGTCAACTGTTGATGGTAAGAGCTAAGTGGGTCATAGCTATTCTACAAGTGCAATAATCAAATTCAATGAGCCAATCGACTGAGAGAAGCTATCAATTGACTATTAGGAGAAAATCAATCCTAGCCCACCTCCTCAATTGTTGTATGTGGTTCTTCGCACCAGAAGATATCCGGCAAAGAGAGAACTAGTGGATTATCACTATGACGGAAGACCATAAAATAGGAATAGGGAAAATATCATGTCTCCTATGTTTAAATTTTTTATTCTTGTATTTATTTCTACTACATACTAATCAATTGTTCAATTGTAGACGAGCATATGAGAGTGACTGAGTGATGTGAATCTCTATTCACTCTCCATTCTAGCGACATCATCGATCCTAATAGAATATCCTCTTTGGATGATTAATCCTTTGGAAGTGAACTTGTCTATTATATGACTTATAGGATTAAAATAGAAGTTAGAGGGGATTAATTAAAGTTGATGGTTTACTTCTATAAAAGTTTAAACACAACAACGAGAAATGACAAATACATAAATATAAAAACAAGTAAAGAAAATAATAGAAGAGTATTTTTACATGGGTTTAAACTTTTAGCTCCTACTTCCCAGCCTATGATTCTTCGGCAACTTACTTCTTGAAATTCATTAACTCTCTCTTTTTTAATACCTTCAAGAGGTGGAAAAATCTTTTACTACATTTTTTTTTCTTTAAAATAGAGCTTCTAACATAAAAGAAGGGTTGCAATTAGAACAAGAGAAATAAAGTGGAAGCTTAGAAAATAATAGAGAAAGCACTTGATTTGAGTTTTTTCGTATGCTCTAACTGTTCTTTGTAGCTCTTGATAAGTCTCCAGTCAACATTTATAATATCTTTTCTGCAGTAGTTCAATTGACTATTTCGAACTTATAATCGGCTGTTAGTTCTCATGTAATAGGTTGATTAACTACTTCAGTCGACTGTATTTCCATCTTTCGAGATCAAGCACATGAAATGCGCAGTCTACTCTCTCTCTCTCTCTCCTAGTCGCACGAGAGTCAAATTGGATTAAAACTCTGGACATTTAGTATATTAATTTTCGACCCAACTGTACACTAATTACTTCGGGGACCGTAATTTATCTCCCTCGTGATAATCTTGGAACGGATGTGGCGGAGGCGCTGGGGGCGAGTGATTTCGCCTTTTGTCTATGTCATATTTGTTTGTCATGTCCCCACGGGGATCCGGAATGGTTAGTGCATGGGGGTATTGTCTAAGAGGTCCTGGGTTCGCGCCAGACGTACTGGATTAAAATTCTGGGCGTTTGGTGTATCAATTCTTGACCCAACTGTACATTAATTACTCTGGGGACCGTGATTTACCTATCTCGTGATGACCTTGGGACGGGTGCGACGGGGACGCTGGGGACGAACGATTTCGCCTTTTTCTCATATTTGTTTGCCTCTCAAAGGGATGTCAATTATAGTTTAGTATAATAAAATCATTTTAACTAATTTAAAATAATTTTGATAAACTTAATTATCTTTGTTAAAAAAATATTTAGATATAATAATAATTCTATTTCAAATATCAAATAACGAATATTTACATGAAAGGTGCGGTCTACGCTTTTCTTTATTGTCTCTAAAGGAATGTCGATTAGAGTTATGCATGTAAAAAAGCAACCTGGCCTACTTGTGCGTGATGTGGTTCTGAAATATGAGTCAGCTACCATTTCTCTCCCATTTGAAAATTTGATAACCAAAAGAATCCATCGAAATCAAGATTCTTGAAGTAATCGCAGAAAACGAGTTCATCGAGATTAATGAACAAGAGCAAACATAAAACAAAGTGTTTTGTCATCAACTGTGAGTCAGCTTCCAAAATCCATCCCCAAGATTCTTCCTTTCCTTTTCTGAAGACGAAATTCCTCCAAGAAATCAGTCAGTGCATGACAAATTCAGAGCAAATTGCGAATATTATTTATTATTTTTGGTCCTTTATCTTATTGTGAATATGGTGGAAATGGAGGAGGTATCAATCTGAGGGTAAGACAGAGACAGGTAAGGTGAGATTCGTATGGCTGGATAATGCAATGGTGCTCCGGAGATGCAGCCATTCGCCCTCCCCTTCTCTTCCTCTTCTTATTCCCTCTGCCGTGGCATATAACCGTATTCGAAGAGGAGTGGATTACTAAAGCCGGTGTCTTGGCGAGGAGAAATGGCCGTCGCCATGGCTTCTCGGAGCCTCCGCCTTACCCCTAACCGGCGGGTGGGAGAGTGCTGCTTGCCGCCTTCGCTCCGGTGCTGCTCCGTTCGCTGCTCCACCCTTTTTGGTGCTCCAATCCCTTCAAAAATCAGGTTTTGATTCCATCCCCGTCACGGTTACTGCAACTCGATTCGACTTCGGATGCCAAAGCCCTATCTTGCTTCATTTCTGTTAATTTGTTCTTAGTTGTGGACCTCAAAAGATTGTTCAAGATTTGTACACTTCGACAATTGCTTCATGCATTCTGTCCTTCTAGTTATTATTACATAGCGATGATAATGAGAATTGGGATTTCCAGATTGCATTCTGATGCGACCATAACTGCTCTTAGAGCAGCATCTCCAGCAGCTGTTGAGGCAAGAGCTTCCTGTTTGCTTCAGCTCAGTAGTTTGGGTTTCATTTTCCTCTGTGTTGATTCTAATCTTTTGGATCAACAGGATGACAGCTCTAGTGAGACTGACACAATTCCTACTCCTAAAGTTATCATCGATCAGGATTCTGATCCAGAGTCTACTATCGTTGAAATTACCTTCGGTGATCGTCTAGGAACTCTTCTAGACACTGTAAGTTGTAGCATTGGTTTAAATTCAACAAGTTCTAACACCTTATCAGGTATGCACTGGATGTTCATTATTGTTCTTGTGTTGTAAAGATGAAGGCCCTAAAGAATCTAGGGCTCAATGTTGTCAAGGCTAATGTTTGCTTGGATTCTTCCGGGAAGCACAACAAGTTTGCGATAACTAGAGCGTAAGCTTTCTGAGATCCTGCCATTCTTTTGCCATCTGTGATCATTTTGTATAATGTGATCTTCGTTTGGCATTTTCTGTAACTCAATCTAGCATAGCTGCAGTGCTTCATGGATTAGCCATTCCTTTGCCTTGTGGTAGTTTATTCGTACAAATGATACTAAATTCAGTGGGTAGGGGTTTGTAGGTCTACTGGTCGCAAAATCGAAGAGCCAGAGTTGCTAGAAACAATCCGCTTGACAATTATAAACAATTTGATTGAGTATCACCCAGTAAGAATAAATGTTTGCTTTGTGCTGTGTTTTCTTTTCAAATTCATGAGTCTTCAATGCCTTCATTGATCTTGCAGGAGTCGAGCAGCCAATTGGCAATGGGAGCAGCATTTGGAGTTGAGCCTCCATCACACCAAGTACTCTAATTATATTTATTGGAAAACTTAGATTCTATACATTTTCAAAATGTAGCATCAAATAATCACATGATATCTAATATTCACTTCGTTTTATCTTCGATCTTTCTAACAGATACTTCTTTCTCACTAAAACAAATTACTTCTAACTATTCCACAAAAACAAACTGTATACCTCTTACATTTTAGCATATTTTGATAACTTCTTACAGCCAGAACCAGTTAATCTCCATTCAAACGAACAAAATAGAAATGCTTCAACATCTTTTTACAGAGATAGAAGATTTAAATCTCCCTTAACCAATTATTCCTAATAGCTGAAGTCACATTCCTTCAGTTAAAATGATTCAGAAACCCCTTAAAGTTGCCTTTTTGGGATTGAACAGCTTGTATTTTAGCATTTTAATGATAAGTTCCTGCTACTGTTTATTCTTTGTTGAAAAATCACATGAGATCCTTGTTCTCTCTTTGCATCTGGAAAGGATATCAGTAGCTTGCAGAAATCTTTTCTAATATCTGAAATCAATACCTTCCTGAAGCATGAATGACAAAGCACATCATTTAACTCACAGATATTAAACAACTCTGCATTGCCATATCTTCGTAGCCTCTTACACCTACCACTGTTGTACATCCAGAAATGATTTTAAATGTTCATTTTACATGCTCTTCATCTTTGAAGGAGGGCAATTTGCTTATAGAGTTCTAGAATTCTCAAGTATGTCTTTCCGAGGATTGAATGGAATAACAGTTTTAATTACTTCACTCAAAAGTATATCAAAGTCCAAACTCCAAAGTACTTAGCAAGTAGCTTGCTAGTGAGCTTAGTCATTATTTATACGTAGAAGTCTGATTGCTTGACGAATGAGAACTCTAATTGCTGCTCTATGTCTTCAGGTGGATGTGGATATTGCTACCCATATAGATGTTTATGATGATGGCCCTGATCGTAGGTATGAACATTTCACTTTACATGTGATTAGTAGTGACAAACTAGAGTGCCAATATATCCTTGTCCTCCTCCTCATTATTGTCTTTACTATTTTGGGTCGGCTAAATAAATCTCATTCCTTCTTTGAGTTCTATGCATGGCTACATCACTAAGATACATATCTTCAAGTGGATCTATTTTTGATAGAAACAGCTACAATAGCCCTAATATTTCAAATATCTAAAGTTGAGTACGTGAATCATTTACATTGTGTTAATTTATGTAATTTGACTACCCATAAGCAAACAATTTGCTCTTGTATGTTGTTTAAGGTAATGTTGGAACATTGGTTTTGAACCAATAAACTTCTGAAAACAATTCAAGTGGGTTCGTAAATTTGAAATTTGATAGGAATATTGAAATCTACATTTTGAGTAGATAATTTTAGTATATTTAATTTTTCAAAACAATTTTGAGTGAATGAAAAATTAATTATTAAAGTGAGCCCAAATAAAATTCATCATGGAAAGGGATTTAAAATTGGCCCAAATCTGAGAGGAAAGGTTATTAAACCTTCCTTATATTATGTTTTGTGTTGTTGGGATTTAGTTGGTTCAACTCAATCCATGCTTGGATTCTGTGTGGGCACTAACTGAGCACGCCCGCAGTAGGTTTTTAGGGTGCACTTCGCATGTACGTGTCATCTAGAGGAGCTTGAGAAGCCATTCTTATTGCATAAATGACCTTAGGCGGGTTTAGGGTTAGGGTGCAATTTGCCATTGAATTCAAAAATGGAAGACTCAAATGCATCCACGTGAAGCGGCAAAGTGCTCCTTCAGATGGGACTCAATCTGAGTCATTAATTTCAAAATGGATGAATCTAGGTGAAGGAATAATGTATTCTTTCATATAGGATGCAATCTAGATCGTTCAATATAAGATGAACGAATCAAATCTGATTAAACCAAGAGGCTCCTCCAACCCTTCAGGTAGTATAATAGCGTCCCTCTTTTTGCAAATTCATTCATTCATCAGAATACAAGCATTTTATATTTGCATTTTGGAGAGTTCGAAAAGTTCGTTTTGGAGTTATTGTGATTACTGTATTTTAGGAGATGATTGGTGTATTCCGTGGACACCGTATGCAAGGCAAATTTGTCTTAAAGAGATAGAGTTCAACTCTAGCCACGACTTTGCCTAAATGGTATTATATCATTATTTTGCCCACCCTCAGATACACCATAGGCAATAGACAAATAATACAGTGGTGTATAAATGTTAAACTGTATTAACAGAGTAGAAAGCTTAAAAGCCATACAACTCGTCAAGATATCTCTCCTGTCCAAGACATCAAAAAGGTCAAAATCATGAAAGTTTGGCTTTGAAGCTAACATTAAAAAATCTTGATGGACTCGCAATCTAGGTGGATGTGAAAAGAGTTCCCTTGTCTCATAGCAATTTGCCCAAAAATCAAAATAGCCCTTTTTTACAAAATCATCAACGGAGCGTATGGAGTGTTTCTTTTTGATTTATTCATCTAATATTCATTTACCAAATTTGTACTTCTAAACTTGCCGCACCTCATATTTGGACCTAAAAGGTTCGATGTTACCTAGTTCATCATTTTTAAGCAACTCATATAACAGTATTGGTCAAATTCCTATGAGTTATAATTTTAAAAAATATATTTTTTAAACAATTAACCGACCCCGCTTAGTGAAATAAGGCTTGGTTGTTGTTGTATATTTTTTAAAAATAATATGATATAAATTAATTTTTAAAAATGCTAATAATTTTTTTATAAATTTTAAAAATATCAAAATCAATTTAATTTTAGAGCAATGATAGGGAGAGTGAAAATGGGAGAGTGAAAAGCATAGCGAATGATGTGGCATGACGTGACACTTTACATGCACACGTCCGATTATCGCTTGGACACCATCGGCGGCCTTCGGCCACTGCCCCGAATCAAACTATATCCTGGGGGGCACGGTGAACCCGTCAGAGATCGCTGCATGCAAGGTGTCACGTCATTCATTATGTTTTTCACTCTCCCATTTTCACTCTTCCTATCATTTTTCTTAATTTTATGCTCATAATCATCCATTTTAGCCGAAATTACTATGTGGTTATTTGCTGTTCAAAATTCGAATTGAATATATAGATATCATTGGAGTTCAACCATACTTTCAAAGTGACAAAATGACTTAAAATTGGCCATGTAGCAGTTTTGACCATATATGCAGTAATTTAATACCTAAAACTACTAGATCTAACAGTTTTGACCGTGTTTAAACTTACAAAACATGTTTACCTAGTCATGATGAGCAACTAAAATCATCTCCAATTTGGTTATTTTTCTTTTACATGCCTTAAATGTTGAAATGCATATTTCTCTTCTCGCTAGTCAATATGGAAATAAAAATATCATATTTGTTCCCATTCAGCTTGCTCGTTGTTCAGACAGCAGATTATCCTGGGTTGCTGGTTGATTTGGTCAGGAACATCACTGACATAAACATTGCAGTCCAGTCGGGGGAGTTCGATACTGAGGTACCATATTCTTTAAAAGGGAAATTTTAGTTGAATGCCCTTTAAATGATAATGTTGTCGTCTTTCTCACTTAGGGGTTGTTGGCTACGGCCAAATTCCATGTCAGTTACAGAAACGAACCAATCAAGAAGCCTTTGCAACAGGTAAAAAATCTTCTTCGATTTTATCTGTGACATTTTTTCCCGATATTTACACACCTAATACAATACTTGCTAATTGAATGGCATTCATGTTTACCTTTTGCTTACTTGAGAGTAGGATAGTATCATTCGTGAGAGCTGAAGTGATATCAATCTATCATCTTCAATATCTTTCTAGGTTCTCTCGAACAGCTTGCGTTACTTCTTGACAAGACCGACGACCGAGGAGGCAAGCTTCTAGGCTTATGCAATGAGGAGGAAGGAATAAACTTCATTTCCATGTTCGCGTAGCGCATTATATGATCTGAATCTTCCAAGGGGAAAGTTGGCATCTCATCTTTGCATCGGACCAAACTGAGATCTATGCAACCAAAAAGTCTCAATCTAAAATGAAACTATTTCCGAAGGTAGCATAAAACAACACTTCACAATCATTTGAGGAAGTGTGGTTAAAGGTATGATTTGAAGACTCTAACTAACTGATGCTCCGATGGTGTTTCAATGAGCCCCCAATTAAGATTCATGTTGTAACTTTCCGACGACATTTCGATGATACTCCTTTTGTACCTCACTGATCGATGCTTTAATGATGCTTTATTGATGATAAAGTAAATCATATGGTCAGTGACTTTGATAAGCCATGTGAGGAGGCATGGTGGATATGGTATGGATGCCAAGAAAGCAAGTCTGAATTTTTTGGTTAAAGGAGATAAAGCGGCGGTACTTAAGTTTGTGTCTTGATTCTGCTTCTTTGGATTTTGGTATTGTAAGTGTTCAAAGTTCCGATTGACTGCAGTGTGTTGAGTTTTCTTGCGTCATTGTCGGTTGGATTTAGACACAAGAATGCTTGTTTTGTAGTGAAGAGAGGGATAGTGTTGAGGAAAGAGATCTTGACATGGAAATACTTGTGTATAGGCAAGAGAGGGATAGGGATGCCGAAAGAGAGAAGAGAGGCATTATGTAGTTGCAAGAGGAAAGAGGCAGGGTTGAAGGAGTTGATAGAGGAACAAAGAGGCCTTGGGGATCTAATGAGGAAGAAGATTGTAAGTGAAGCGAAGGATGATGAGAGCTAATCAAAGCAAGTCTTAGGAGGGCTATCCTTGAATTAAGACAACGAAGAGACAAGGAAGATTAGAAAGGGTAGTGTTGAACTAGCAGGGAAGGGTAGGAAGGAGGCAATAAGGAGGAACTAGGAGGATAAGAAGAGAAAAGAGAGAAAATCAATAAGAGAAGCGAAAAGAAGAGAAAAACAAAACTATGTTATTGCCGCTCTCTCATCCTTGTCGTGTGTTCTCTTCGATCGGGATTGAGCATCTGTTTGAACTAGGTGTTAGTGCCATTGCTAACTAGGAGGTCGTTGAACACGCGGTGGCATTGGCTAAGTGCACCTCCAATCATTTATTCCCCTTTCCTTCTTACCAAATGGCTCTATTTCGGCACTAGCCTAGCTTCCGACCATCCATCCATTCCAACATGCAAAACCTCGCTATCCTTGCGCTCGTCAAATTCATTGGGTTTGAGTAAGTTAGTTGCTCTCAATATCATCACATCACTATTGACTGTTGCAAATTGCTTAGCAGCTCAGTCCAACAAGACTAACAATACAAGTTTGACAAATATAAGACCATTACATGGATATATCCATGTGTCTATTACATACAAGTCCTTGTCGAGGTAGGTAATTATAGAAGCATGCTCTGGCTCACTTAAAAAAAAATAAAGAATAATAATAATAATAATCCTTAAGTTACACATGTGTCTTCTCATTATAAAAATATATTATTGGCCAACCAACCAAAGAATTATTGTCATCGGTCGACCAACCAGAACCATCACCAATGAATGATTGAAGCCTTGCCAATTTTATATATATATATATATATATATATATATATATATATATATATATATATATATATATATATATATATATATATGGATTAACAACAATCAATTAACAATTAAATCAAATTTTAATAGCTAAGAAAATCGAACTTATATGTGTATAGATTATGTGGACATATAGATTAGAAAAGAAGACAAAATCTTGAAGCTCATACTTCACTATAAGCTCATGTAGGTCGGTTTCTGTACATGGACTCATACATTTATACCTACTAACTTAATCTAATATTATAACCACTAGATATTTATCTAAAATAATAATAAAAAAAACTCATACTCATCCGCATCTGCCAAGTATAAATAAATTGATATTCGATAATAATTATATGTGATAACAATTATTAATTAAAATTAGTATTAATGTAAATGAGTATATTTTAAAATTTTTATATTATAATAAAATTAGCAGATTGTATTTGTTGGTATAATCGATCTTAGGCCGCGGTTGACAGGTTGGTTAAGTTTGAATTGATTCGAGTTTGAGTTTCGATATTTGATTAATATATTAGACAAGTAGGTCAAAGTAATTGGATTTTACTAGAAGTGGAAAGTCCAAGTGAATCACGGAGGAACAGACACTTAGTGATCAAAAGTCCAATGAGAAGTTGTCACGAAAAAAATCTAAGTGGATTATGGAGGATTAGGCACATAGTGATCAGACGTCCAACAAGAAGTTGACAAGAGAAAAGTCCAAGTGAGTCACGGAGGATCAGATACTTAGTGATCATAATTCCAACAGTAAGTTAGTAAAAGAAAAGTCTAAGTGAGTTATGGAGGATCAAACACTTGGCACGAGAAGGAAAGTCCAAGTTGGCCATGGAGGACCAAACACTTAGTGATGACGGAAGTTTTGGCAAGTCACGATAACCGGATGCTGAGCAAAGGAAGTCCTGGTATATTGAAGTCAACCGGATACTAGGCAAGAGAAAGTTCAAGAAGGTCGAGGATTAGATTCTTAGCAAAAGGTGGAAATCTAAGCCAATTGTTGGATTTGATGCAATGCAAATGCAATGGTGGTAATGATAGAGAAGTAAATTGATTCAATTGATTGGAAAAATTAGTTGAATCAATTTGCTCTAGAAGTAAATTGATTCAACTGATTGGGAAAATCAATTAAATAGATTTGATCCACAAGCAAACAGAAGTAAATCGATTCAACTGATTTAAAAAATTAGTCGACTGATATGAAAATTAATTGAATCGATTTAATCCAAGCAAGCAGAAGCAAATCGATTCAACTGATTTAGGAAATCAATCGACTCGATTTGATCCAGAAGCAAATCAATGTTAGGACCGGTACGCGAGCTAGAGGGGGGTGATTAGCTCTGATTTGCTTGTTGTTAATTTTTCATTACGGAAGACTCCAAGCAATGCTAATATTCAAGGATTTACTTGGTATCCACCTCCTTGAGGTGGCTAATCTAAGGATCCGCTCTCCTCACTCTCTCAAACACTATGAAAGACTTCTTCGTGGAGGTGGAGAAACCTCGTACAAGCTCTCAAGAAGATACAAGAAAACTCAAGCAAATACAATAAATCTTACTAGATTTGTGCACCTAGATCCTTGCTTGTCTTGCTTTTTTCTTCTTCTTGCTTGGAAAATGTCTCTTGAAGTGCACCAACACTAGCTCAAGAACTGGCGAAGAAGGAAGAGAAGAGTCATCGAATAGCTAAAGGATCCCCTTGCTTCAAACCTGCGTGAAAACCTTATATACCCACGACCTAGGGTTTCCTAATCGATTACCACGTTAGACTTAGTCGTTCAACGATTATTTTTTGAAGCTTAATCGATTAACCAATTGATTAAGATGATGTTAATTGATTGCTGAATCGATTCAACACCTCTCTGTGCCTTGCGCAATTCCATTGTAATCGATTGATCAATCGATTACCGTTCTCCTTAATCAATTGCCCAATCGATCAAGGAGAGGCTGAATCGATCACCTAATCGATTCAGTCTACTTCTGTTCTCGCGACACAATTCTCCCAATCGATTTCCCAATCGATCCATTCCCTCTTTAATCGATCACTCAATCGATTAAGAGGACTTCTGTTTGCTAAAAACCAACACCAATCGATTGGCCCTAACCCTAACTTGTGTGCACAAGTCTAGGGTTCTCTTGCCTAACCCCGGCCAACCGTGATCTGTTAGGACTTCCTCACCAAGTGTCCGATCATACCTTTGACCGACTTGGACTTTTCCTTGTCAAGTTCCCAATTAGGACTTAACCTAGTTCCCAACTAGATTTGCCTAACCCTTTAGTCTAGTCTCTTGGTAGACTTCCATCTTACTAACGTGCGATCTCCTCGATCCACTTGGACTTCACCTAGTCCCACTAGGTGTGCCTAGTCCCACTAGGACTTTTCCCATGCCAGCGTATGATCTTCCCGATCCATCTGGAGTTCACCTAGTCCCACCAGGTGTGCCTAGCCCCTCTAGGACTTTTTCTGTGCCAGTGTGCGATCTCCCCGATCCACCTGGACTTCACCTAGTCCCACCAGGACCTTTCCTATCAAGTTTCCAGTCAACCTTGACCCACTTGACTCACACATAGTTCTAACATCATTGTCACATCGAAACCCAAGCTCACCAAGCCTAGTCAAACTAGGTCAACCTTGACCTAACAAAAATTGCACCAACAATCTCCCCCTTTTTAATGTTTGACAATATGTTTGAAAAAAGACTAATCCATATTAGCCTTTCACTTTGCCCCCCTTTGACACACATCAAAAACTCTTCCCGAGAATCTATATAGTAAAAGACATGCCCAATGAAAGTCTCATACCTTTCATTGTAACCCATGCTCAACCTTGAGCATTCATCATGATGAAGATTTCCAATCTTCATCCTTTCACTTATCCCAAAAAGAAAAATGAAAACACATATTTTAAAGGAAGACATCCCCCTCAAAATATGCTCTAAACCTCTATCATGTTGAGGCAATCGACCCAAGAATGATCGGGAAGATCATGATTTTGATGTGTATGCCAATATGTTTAAGGTTAGGGTATTGGTTGTATTTGATATGTGTGATTAAGTTTGTAGGACTTGGAGAATCACACTTGGAAAACATATTCGAGGAATGAGAGCCGAGGGAGGAGAGCTCCAAGGGCAAGCCGGGAAGTGGACTTCAAGGGCACACGTGAAGGGTGGCATGGAGGCAAGCTGAGGGAAGACTTGTGTGCGCATCCGAGGGACGATAGCCAGAGGAAGATGCCTTCAAGGGGCGAGCCAAGGGAGCATACCTGAAGGCGTACGTGAAGGAGAGTGTTTGGAGAGATTGTAAGTGAGTTGAGAGACAGGGCAGTCGACTGGCCAGAGGGCAATCGACTGTCAAAACTCACAGAGAGTTTACAGCCTCAGACCAGTCGACTGCCCCAGGGACAGTCGACTGGTAACCCCGAAAAACTAGCCGTTGACTAGCATTTAAACCTAGACCAGTCGACTGCCAAATGGGCAGTCGACTGGTGCGGGTCTGGACAGCTTGTTAAGCTGTCTTGTTCTCCTATTTAAAGGGGACTTCTTGGCACGAGTTGTTAGTGATATGAGAGAAGTGTCCTAAGGCAATCGCCTTATGATGTAAACATTTATTTTAATAAATGATAATTCACTATTTGAGTATACATGTTTTGTGTATTTGATTGGGATCTTGAACTCATCTACTGAATGTCCGCAATATAACTCACAGCATAAGAGAATTTGTGATGGGATCACAACTAGTGATTATCTCTAATGTGCAATTGTGAAGTATTGAAATTATCCCTAGTCGATGAATTGATAAAAATGGACACTATCAATTCTGTTGAGACTAGCATGGGTTATTCTCTAATCAGCTGATTCTCACTGGCTGGTGACATTGGGATGTCCGGAGATAAACATGGATGCTAGTTAAGAGAACTAGTTCATTGGAGTGACTAGCTGTAAGACTTCATATGGGAATCTACATGTAGATATGTCAATGAAGATCTTACTGCGGCTTAAGTGCGATGTTCCTTTGACTTGCGGTGTTCAAGTCATCTTGGTCATGGAGACTTATACTTTGACATCTTAAGCAAGCATCTCCAAGGAGGTGTGGACCCAGGATGATTGGGTATAAGCCGAAGTGCCCGAAGATGTTTGAACAGCCTACAAAGGATTCACCACTCCTTGCGAGGAGATGTATACCCAGGCCTATCGTCAGATTGTTACTCAAAGCTCTGGCCAGAGCATATCATGTTAAGAGTGCGAGTCTCTTAAATACATGAGAGTAATTAGAAATCCAAAGGACGAGGAAGACACTACTTGGGCTAGGTGTGACGTAGTCAGCCTAGTGGGGACTGACACCATAGACCGTGTCCTGAACCAAGTGGGTATAAGGTGGTGAAGGGAATGAGGCACGATTCATTAGAGCTGCTGAAGGGTTTCAGAATAATTTCTTCTGGGGTCAAACCGTTGATCTTTCGATTAATTGGGGATCATGATGTACTACTAGGTGCCACTCATGATCGTTCTATAATTAATGGGTTAATTATAGACGGCCAACATAAATCGAAAGCCTATTTAGTCACACGCAATACGAGTAATCCGAGGGATTTAAAACGAGTTGAAAATTGGATTTTCCGATCAAGAGAAATAAGTCGAATCTGAGTTGGTCAGAGGCGCAATGGAAGCTAAAAATGGCTAAGTCTTTTGAAGGCTTTTTGGGCGAATTAAATGAGTTTAATTCGCGACGGTTCGGGTCGGTTTGGGCCGGCCAAAGAGGGTGTTAACCCTCTTTGGGTGGCCGGCCAATAAAGGAGAATAAACCAAGTTTATTTTGGTTTAATTAATAAAATAAATCTAGCGCGATTTATTTTATAAATTATGGATAAATAAATTTGTATAAAGAAATTTATATAAATAAAATTTATAGAAATTTATTCTTTTATGGAAGATTAAAATAATCCATGAATTGGTTTATTTTAATTTTATAAAATCAATTATGAATTGATTTATCCATAATAAGAAAGTTTATAAATTTCTTATAAAATTTATTCCATAATTTAAAGAGAAGAAGAATTAGTTTTTATTATAAATTAGTTTATAATAAAGACTTGGTTTAAACAGAATAATTAGTTAAGAAAATTTATAAGATAAATTTCTTATAACTAATTCCGTTTAGAGGGAGACTTAGCAAAGAGTTGCTACTATATAAAGGAACCAAAGGCTAGCCCTTAATTCCGAACTAATCATCTAATGATAGAGCTCTCCCTCTCTCTCTCTTAATCTTCTCCTATCCCTCTCCTTCTCTTGCCTAGGGCCGGCGCCCTTCATTGAGTTAGGGCCGGCTCCCCTTTTGGTTGCTAGGGCCGGCGCACCCTATCAACTCCAAGAGAAGTTGCCGTGAGCTATACGAAGAAGAAGAACCACAACAAGAAGAAGAAGAAGCGGATAGCGACTCCTCTCCTCTCGGAATTCGATTCCGTTACTTCTTGTTGGTTAGTTTCTAACTCTTCTCTTGATCCTTCTAGTTGTGCCTTCCGAGAATCTAGTAGTTCTCGTCGGCGCAAAACTCGTGACTTTGTGAAGTCATCCCGAAGAGAACTCAGCGTGGACGCGAATAGAGGCGGAGCTTCCAAGGGACGCTACGGTTGGATCTCGTCCCTTACTTCGAGTTACGAGAGGTACTTGGTAAATTTGTTTACTATTCCGCAATGTTTTATTTTATGATTATGTCAACACACCATAAGATTGCATGCTAGATACGAAGTTAAAATAATTTAGGAAATTATTTTATGCAAACTCTTCCGCTGCACGAAAAAATTTTAAATTTTACGAACTCGTATCCTTGTCGACATGCACCCGGTCCCAACACGAGTTAGGTACTATTCTCCACTATACCAAAGTGCTGCTAGTGCTCCATCTGATCTACTCTTCCTCTAGTCTTCATCGTGATCTTGTAAAGAGGAAGAAGACAACGTTTGTAAAAGTTTCTCCACCTTTGAAGGAGGATTTAGTGGAGAGTGTGCAACTGTGTGGATCCTTGGATTAGTCACCCATTGGGTGGATACCAAGTAAAAGTACTGTGAGTTAGCATTGGATCTTACATTTTCATTATATTTTGTATTGTGCTAACCCTATTATAGAGAAAAGCCGAGCCATCGATCCTAACAAATGGTATCAGAGCGCAAGGACGCCTTCAATGGACTAACCGCCAAGAAGAGCAATCATTGAAATGGCCGACTCGCATATTCAACCGCCGAAATTCGAGGGAGAATTTTCATGGTGGAAAAAGAGAATGGAGGTATTTTTCAACACCGACTTTGATATTATGCTAATCATGAAAAATGATTTTGAGATACCTAGGGATCAAGAAAACAAGCTTCTTGAGAAAGTAAGGTGGAGCAAAAAGCAAAAGGATGATCACTTGGCAAACTCAAAGGTCTTGCATCATCTACTTAGTGTGCTTCCCCAACAAGAAGTGACAGGGATTGGAAACTACTCTAGTACCAAAGACTTATGGGACAAGTTGGTGGAACTTCATGAAGGCACCTCGGAGGCGAAAATGGCGAAAAGAGATCTCCTTCGCTCCCAACTCAATAATATCAAGCTTGATAAAGGGGAGAAGGTAACGAGTTTACATGCTAGATTTAAAGAAATTCTTATTGGGCTAACAAGTGTAGGAGAACAATTATCCAACCGAGACATCTTGATGAAAGCAATCAATGCCTTCCCAAGAACATCATCATGAAGTTTAATGGTGGATTCATACTACATCTCAAAGGATCTAGAGAAGACATCTCTAGAAGAATTTTTCTCAACCATGGAGCTTCATGAGACTCCAGTTGGAGGAACGATCGAAGAATCATACTACAAGCCAAAGAGTATAGCCCTTGTGGCAAACAAGGGAAAGGGTAAGAAGAAGAAGGTTTCATCATCCAATTCGGAGGAATCGAGTTCTTCCATGGGTAGTGATGCGGAAGCCTATATGGTAAGAAAGGTAAGAAAAGCATTTAAACAATTTTCTACTAACAAGTCTCATGGTAGAAAAGAATCAAGGAGCAAACATAAATCAAGAAAGATAATTTGTTACAACTGCCAAGGAGAAGGACACATGAGAGATGAGTGTCCTCTTTTAAAAAAGAAGGAAGAAAAGAAGAAAGAGGGAAAGAAGAAATCAAAAGAGAAGGAGAAGAAGGTACAACACTTGAAGGCCACATGGGACGATCCATCTTCATCGAAGGAGGAGCATTTTGTTTCCCATTTTGCACTAATGAGAATTGATGATCTCACGTCCACGGCATCCGAATTTGAAGAAGAGAGGAGTTCGAGTGAAGATGAAGGGAGCTCTAGTGAAGGGGGAGGCTCCACCTCGGAATCAGACTTTTCGGTAAGTGAGGTACATAACTTACCCACTTCTATTCTTGTTAAAATTATTTCTAGTACTAGTGATGACATAGTTGATGCTAAAAAGAAGATTAAGTGTCTAAAAAGGGAAAATTGCATGTTAAAGGATAAATTAGCATCAATGGAAATTAAGGACAATGAACATGTCTCTTCTTCTTGTTGATGCAGTCTGACCCTGATTGTTGTTTTGGTGATGACATCGATTTTAGTTTAGGTTGATGATTATGATTATGATTAAGTCCTAATCAGGGATTAGGCACGGAGTGATTGGAAAATCCTAGCTTGGAGGGCTAGGTGTTGAAAAGTCCTAATTCAGAAGGGTTGGGTGAAAAGTCCTAGCTTGGAGGGCTAGGTGAAAAGTCCTAACTTGGAGGGTTAGGTGAAAAGTCCCAACTTGGAGGGTTAGCTAAAAAGTCCTGGCTTGGAGGGTCAGGTCCTAACCTGGAGGGCTAGGTTGGATGAAATCCCGGTGAGTGAAGCCGGGTCCTGGTGAGTGAAGCCAGGTGGTGGAAATCCCGGTGAGTGAAGCCGGGTCCTGGTGAGTGAAGCCGGGTCCTGGTGAGTGAAGCCAGGTGAGGGAAATCCCGGTGAGTGAAGCCGGGTCCTGGTGAGTGAAGCCAGGTGATTGAAATCCTAGTGAGTGAAGCTAGGTTGAAATCCTGGTGAGTGAAGCCAGTTCCCGGTGAGTGAAGCCGGGTGATTGAAACCCTGGTGAGTGAAGCCAAGTCCTAGCTTGGAGGGCTAGGTTGAAGTCTCAGTGAGTGAAGCTAGACATGACACGAGTCAGAGAAGGGCTGGAGGCTTGTTCTCGTGATTTAGAGTGCATTTGGGCTTGCCTGGATCGGTCTGGTGACCGATCAGGGAAGTTGGCACGGTGCTCCTTCGTGGATCGGTCTGATGACCAATCCAGCGATGACTGATCGGTCTGGTGACCGATCAGGGAGCATATGGTTCACCTGCTGCTCTGCTCCGGATCGGTCCGGTGACCGATCAGGGAGCATCCAGTAGGTTTTGGGAACCTTACTGATCTGCTCCTGATCGGTCTGGTGACCGATCAGGGATACTGTTCAGATCGATCTAGTGAACGATCATTTGTCGCAAGGTTCTCACTATCACCGATCAGGATGACTCCTGATCGGTCTGAAAGTAGCCTGATCGGCCTGGTAACCGATCAGGCTGGAGCCTGATTGGTCTGGGGACCAATCAGGAGTGTGCAGAAGACTTCTGGATCGGTCTGGTGACCGATCAGGGTCCTTCCTGATCGGTCTGGTGACCGATCAGGCGCATAACTTTAATTCAAATACGCTGTCAGAAGCTCTGATTTCGTCTGTTTTCACTGCCGATTCTCTGCTACTTGCTGATTTCATTTGATATCGATTTGCTAAGCTTCTGTTGAAGTGTGCAGGTGACACAGGAGGATTCAAATACTCAAGGAGGGTCAATGGAGGACTTTCCATGGAGCAGGTTTGGATCTATTGTGTTTTCAGGTCTCAACGGCGTCTGGCGCAACTGGCAACTGACAAAGGCGCGGCTGGCAACTGACGAAGGCTCAGCTGGAGGAGTATCCAGTGGACTGAGTGCTCAGAGAGGTCAGTGGGTCAGGGTGTGGGTCAGTGGTGCTGATGGAGCTGGCGACGTTGAGCATGAGCTTAAGAGACGAAGCTGGAAGCAGAGGAGCTGAGGCGAACAAGAAACTTGGGAAGTTTGGCTGGGCTGTGTTCGTGCTTTCTGTTGCTTTGTGCTTGAGCGATCTTGTTGCATTCCTGTGAGATCTTTGTGAGTGTTCCTTCTTGTGTGATCTCTTGTACTCAAGTTCAATTATCTGTGAGATCTATGGAGAGGTTTCTCCACCGAGAAGGAGGCTCTATCTTATCCGGTGTTCACCGGGGCTTGATCTGCCGACGATCAAGGGATCGCCCACCTTACGGACACGCCAAGGAGTAGGGGCAAGTTATCCCCGAACCTTGTACATCGCTGTGTCGTCTGGTTTTCTGTGTTTGTTTTGATTTCTGTTTGTTATTTCTGTTTCTGCACTTGTGTTGTTTGTTTCCGCTGCCTAACTCTTGAAGTGCAGAAAGATTTGTAAAGCTGAAAGAAATTGTGTCTGGCTATATTCACCCCCCCCTCCTATAGCCATCCGAGTTCCAACAAGTGGTATCAGAGCCTGGGGCTTTGTTCACGACTTAACATCCGAGAGCTTACAACAAGATGGCTATGGGAGGAGAAGGTTACAGCACAAACAGACCTCCATTCCTCGACGGCACTGATTTTCCATATTGAAGGTCAAGGATGAAGTTCTACCTCAAAACTAACATGAGCATATGGTTCTCAGTGAAGAAGGGTTTCTCCCGTCCAAAGGATCATGAGGGAAATGAGCTTGAGTTTTTTAGTTGGTCGGCTGAGCAAGTCAAGAAGGGGGAAGCTAATGCCAAAGCCATTGTCACCTTGCAATGTGGAATGACCAAGGATCAGTTGGTCAAGGTGGGTCCTTTCACAAGTGCTAAAGATCTATGGAATAAGATTATTGAGCTCCATGAAGGAACTCATGAAACCCGGACAGCCAAGAAGGACCTCCTTCTCAACCAACTTCAAAGTCTCACCATGGGAGAAAATGAAACTGTAAGTATGATTCATTGTCGGTTCAAGGAGATCTACAATGGTCTTCATTTCATCCATGAGAAAGTAGAAAATAGAGATCTTGTGAGGTATGTTCTTAAAGCTTTTCCTAGGAACGCCGTGTGGTCATCCATGGTGGATGCTTACAAGGTTTCCAAGGACTTATCTTTTGTTAAGTTAGAGGATTTATTTTGTGAGATGGAACTACATGAGATCTCTAACACAAGCCCAAAAGAGAAAGGGTTTGCTTGCGTGGCAGGTAACAAAAGAAAGGAGAAGAAGGAAGAAGAGGAGGAGAAGAACTCCCTTCATTTTGCTTTCATGGCAGTAGAGAATTCAAGTGAAGGAAGCAGTGATGAATCAAGTGACTCCTCAACCGTGCCTTCATCATCTTCGGATGATGAAGAGATAATTTCTCCCGAGTTAGATAAGTGCCATAGAGCTATAGCGTGTCTAACTAAGTTGCTCAAGAAGTCCAAGAACAATATTAAATCCTTAAAGGTAGAGGTTAAAGGTAGAGGTAGAAAAATTGAAAACCTCTACGGATGAGGAAATTGATGTTATGCATGATAAGTCCCTTGAAAATGAAAATAAGGACTTAAGGAGCGAAGTTGAAAATCTCAAGAATGTTCTTGAGAAGTTTTCAACTAGCTCCAAAACTTTAGATATGATTCTAAATTCGCAAAAGGCGGTTTATAACAATGTTGGTTTAGGTTACCAATCTAAAGAACCTAGTATCTTGTTATTAATGTCTAGAACACATTTTGGATCACGAAATAAGTCTAGGGTTCAAAAAGGCAAAAAGAAAATGACTAAGGCATGGGTGCCAAAGTCCCTCATTGTTGATGCATTAGGTCCCAAAATTTGGGTACCTAAAACTTCTATCTTTATAATTGTATAAGCATTGATTGAGGGGGAGCATCCATCAACATGGGTGGTTGATAATGGGTGCTCCAAACCCATGACCAAAAGAAAAAAATTGTCATTCACATGGTTGGTTATGGAAAATTCAAATTAAATGCTTTGAGCTTCATTGTCTTAGTTCTTATAACAAGATGATCTCTTGGTTAGTGATTTATGAAATCTCATTTGGGCAATAAGGAAATTTTTCATGAAACGAATGATAGTATATCTATGCTTCAAAATAAATAAACAAGTTTTGAAAGAAAAAAAATATATTCACATGAATGGTTTAGGTGACACATAACTTACTCTTGCCATGGATTATTTACGATAATTAGGTTTATTATTACAATTTATGTTTTCCTGCAATTCATGGTTTATGATATGCCTTATGTCAAGCCTAAGGAGTCCATTTTCTTGTATATGTTATATAACATGAATGCATGCTAAAGAACAAGAATTTTCATATAGTTTGTACTAATAAGACATCACCAAACAAAGAACACGAGCTTAAGGTTTGGGCTTAGGTTTTGCTTAAGATATTTTGTTTGGTGAACATGATCAAGTATGCCATGATTTACTATATGTGTTAGTGTATTGCATGCAAATTTTTGAGGAATATATAGTCTGTGATAATCATGATAAAACCTCACAAGGCAACATCAATGCATGCTTTTGAAATGTTTTTAAAACTGGTTAAATGAGATAAAAGCATGTCGGACAAAATACAACCTTATGAATTGTATTGATACAATCATGTGTTAGAAAGCTTGATCATGTTTTGATACTTATTTGATACAAGTATGTTTTTGAAAATTTGATCATATTTTTGTTTATATCATGAAATCTGATCATGTTTTGGAAATTTAATATTAATATCATATTTTGATAATTGTTTGAAAATATACATGTTGATTAAGGAAACCCTTTAGGACCAATGTGATTAACTCTGATTGAATTAGGGTTTAGGAATGATTTAGAGTTGAAGCAAACTTGGTTTCAACCTGATGAAGAGTTTCTGAAATTTTCTGGAACAAACCAATCAGAAGCCTCTCTGTGTCGAACCAGATCGGTCCACTGACCGATCAGGACTCATCCTGATCAGTCCCATGACCGATCAAACCAACTCTGATCAAGGAACTCCCAGATCGTTCCAAATTGATCCAAAACCTCCTCAAACCAATCTCTTCTCATCGAGTTGTATTAGATTACCTGATCATACTGATACACACCAATCTGATATACACCTGATTATTCCAAGAACATGACCATACTTGATCATTCATTGGTACAAACCTGGTACTAAGTGAGTACAAGTTTGTTCAAGTGATCAAAGAATGGTAGGATTTTTTTTTAAGACCCTTGATTCTCAGAACTTTTTCTGAAACATCAAGCATTAAAATGTTGATTTGATACAAACCTATGTTGGAATGTTCAAATTCATAAGAAAGAGTTTGTTGAGTCATGACTCTTGTTCTTAATGTCGTGTTTCGAGAATTTTTCTGAAATGACGAATATCAATAGAGTCTACACCTTTGTTTAGGAATGCATATTGTTAATGCAGTCTGATCAGGAACGTATCAGAGTTTCAGAAATTTTTCTGAAATCTAATTGGTCCCCAGACTAATCAGAAATTTTTCTGTATCAAATAATCAACGAACCTGATCGGTCACGGAGACCAATCAGGATTATATGTCCGATACAGATGCATTCCTTACTTGTCATATGAAACATATACATGTTTGACCATGATATATTTCTGTGTATGTTTTCATGTGCATTTCACACTTATTGTCGTATGATGCATATACATTGTTGCCATGATACATTTCTAGTATATGCCTCTCATATGCAATTCAAAAATTATCCTTTGATTATTTTGGGTTTGGGGAGAGACCCTTGGTTGAGGGGGAGTATGATTAAACTTAACAGCCCCTTTAGACCCTTTTCGATGTTCGACAAAGGGGGAGAGTGTGGTTGGTTAAGTTTAGGATGATTATATTGTAGGGGGAGGATCTTGATTCCCCTATGATTCTAAATCTGAGAAAATTGATTGAGAACCCCTAAACTTAAAATTGGATTGTCAAACAACAAAAAGGGGGAGATTGTTGATGCAGTCTGACCCTGATTGTTGTTTTGGTGTTGACATCGATTTTAGTTTAGGTTGATGATTATGATTATGATTAAGTCCTAATCGGGGATTAGGCACGGAGTGATTGGAAAATCCTAGCTTGGAGGGCTAGGTGTTGAAAAGTCCTAATTCGGAAGGGTTGGGTGAAAAGTCCTAGCTTGGAGGGCTAGGTGAAAAGTCCTAACTTGGAGTGTTAGGTGAAAAGTCCCAACTTGGAGGGTTAGGTGAAAAAGTCCTTGCTTGGAGGGTCAGGTCCTAGCCTGGAGGGCTAGGTTGGATGAAATCCCGGTGAGTGAAGCCGGGTCCTGGTGAGTGAAGCCAGGTGATGAAAATCCCGGTAAGTGAAGCCGGGTCCTGGTGAGTGAAGCCAGGTCGTGGAAATCCGGTGAGTGAAGCCGGGTCCTGGTGAGTGAAGCCAAGTGATGAAAATCCCGGTGAGTGAAGCCGGGTCCTGGTGAGTGAAGCCAGGTGATGGAAATCCCGGTGAGTGAAGCCGGGTCCTGGTGAGTGAAGCCAGGTGAGGGAAATCCCGGTGAGTGAAGCCGGGTCCTGGTGAGTGAAGCAAGGTGATTGAAATCCTAGTGAGTGAAGCTAAGTTGAAATCCTGGTGAGTGAAGCCAGGTCCCGGTGAGTGAAGCCGGGTGACCGAAATCCTGGTGAGTGAAGCCAGGTCCTAGCTTGGAGGGCTAGGTTGAAGTCCCAGTGAGTGAAGCTGGGCATGGCACGAGTCAGAGAAGGGCTGGAGGCTTGTTCTCGTGACTTAGAGTGCATTTGGGCTTGCCTGGATCGGTCTGGTGACCGATCAGGGAAGTTGGCACGGTGCTCCTTCGTGAATCGATCTGGTGACCGATCCAGCGATGACTGATCGGTCTGGTGACCGATCAAGGAGCATATAGTTCACCTGCTGCTCTGCTCCGGATCGGTCCGGTGACCGATCTGGGAGCATCCAGTAGGTTTTGGGAACCTTACTGATCTGCTCCTGATCGGTCTGGTGACCGATCAGGGATACTGTTCAGATCGGTCTAGTGAACGATCATTTGTCGCAAGGTTCTCACTATCACCGATCAGGATGTCTCCTGATCGGTCTGAAAGCAGCCTGATCGGTCTGGTGACCGATCAGGCTGGAGCCTGATTGGTTTGGTGACCGATCAGGCTGGAACCTGATTGGTCTGGGGACTAATCAGGAGTGTGCAGAAGACTTCTAGATCAGTCTGGTGACCGATCAGGGTCCTTCCTGATCGGTCTGGTGACCGATCAGGCGCATAACTTTAATTCAAATACGCTGTCAGAAGCTCTGATCGCGTCTGTTTTCACTGCCGATTCTCTGCTACTTGCTGATTTCATTTGATATCATTTGCTAAGCTTCTGTTGAAGTGTGCAGGTGACACAGGAGGATTCAAATACTCAAGGAGGGTCAATGGAGGACTTTCCATGGAGCAGGTTTGGATCTATTGTGTTTTCAGGTCTCAACGGCGTCTGGCGCAACTGGCAACTGACAAAAGCGCGGCTGGCAACTGACGGAGGCTCAGCTGGAGGAGTGTCCAGTGGACTGAGTGCTCAGAGAGGTCAGTGGGTCAGGGTGTGGGTCAGTGGTGCTGATGGAGCTGGCGACGTTGAGCAGGTGCTTAAGAGACGAAGCTGGAAGCAGAGGAGCTGAGGCGAACAAGACAGAAACTTGGGAAGTTTGGTTGGGCTGTGTTCGTGCTCTCTGTTACTTTGTGCTTGAGCGATCTTGTTGCATTCCTGTGAGATCTTTGTGAGTGTTCCTTCTTGTGTGATCTCTTGTACTCAAGTTCAATCATCTGTGAGATCTGTGGAGAGGTTTCTCCACCGAGAAGGAGGCTCTATCTTATCCGGTATTCACCGGGGCTTGATCTGCCGACGATCAAGGGATCACCCACCTTACGGGCATGCCAAGGAGTAGGGGCAAGTTATCCCCGAACCTTGTACATCGCTGTGTCGCCTGGTTTGCTGTGTTTGTTTTGATTTCTGTTTGTTATTTCTGTTTCTGCACTTGTGTTGTTTGTTTCCGCTGCCTAACTCTTGAAGTGCAGAAAGATTTGTAAAGCTGAAAGAAATTGTGTCTGGCTATATTCACCCCCCTCTATAGCCATCCGAGTTCCAACACTTCTAACTCAAATGACTCAATGTTAGAAGAAGAAAATAAGGATTTAAGGGAAAAGGTAGATAACCTTACCCAAGCACTTAGGATGTTTGAAATTGGCTCAAAATATTGGATATGATCATTAGGAGCCAAAGAGCAAGCTTTAAGAAAGAAGGATTAGGGTTTGGGAAGTCTAGCAATAGGAAAACCTACCATTGTCTAATTGCTAGAGGCCAAGCAAAGACAAAGACCCTTAGTAAGAAATGGATCCCCAAGGAGTACTTGGTTAACCCAATTAGGAAACATTACTATTGAGTACCAAGGTCAATCCTCAAAGGTTAGAGGATTTGGGATAAGTCAACCATGATATAAGAATTTCAAATTTTTGAAATTTGGTTGACTTAAGACATTGAGGGGGAGGTTGTGGCCCATGGTAAAAATTCATGATGAATTGGGCAATAATAGGGTTTACCTTGAAAACATCTCATATTACTTAGTTTATGATTGTATTCTTACATATGGGATGTTAAGATGATACATTGATTCATTTGTGCTTATAGCATAGTGTTGAATCATTAAATGTATCAAAATCATTGAAAATAGACCAACCATGGGGAAGACATGTGTTTAATTAATGGACACCTTGCTCAAAGATCATGGTTGGACATGTTTAAATATTAGAAAAACCATTTCATGTTTTATTTATGTTGGCATGACCTTGAAACATGTATAAGTTTATAATTGAATTGGAAATTTGATACAAAATTAGTGTTTTCAAGGATTTTGGGACTTTAGTAAAAAGTCAAGCATGTTTGAAATTTTTCAAAAGTCGTAGGTTTGTATGCATCCGAGAGCTCGTGGACAAAGTAGGAACGATGAGATGAGGGAAGCACACTTCGAGGCATACGCGAAGAATGACATGAGGATGAGCCGCAGGCTCGTATACATCTCTAGGGATGAGAACTAAAGTCGAAAAAGGATTGAAGGCGAGGTCGAGGTTGCTAGGTGAAGAGTCAGCTAAGTCGTGAGGGTCTGAGTTGTTAGATATGTATACTAAAAGACTTTCTCTTTTTATATATAAGATTATCTATATTTTTGAAAAGAGAATCACAACAACACAAGATGCGTATTTATATTAATATATGCATAAAAGTCCTTTACTTTGCATTGTAGATAACATGTTGTGTGGCGACACACAGAAGATCATGTTATCAGTTCTTTGTCTAGTATAAGCAAAGACTCACAACCGAGATGGAATTGGACAAACCATCGTGATGGATGTAGCGTAATTAGGTGTGGTTTGTCTTGACCATAGAATTATACTAGTGTGCTTTGTGTGCATTGAGCAGAACCAAAACCAGAAATCATCCAATTTGTACTGACTTAATAATTGGATTGGACCTCGGATTATTATGGAGTACAATCCCTAAATCCCGAAATAATAACGAGCACGTATAGTTAATATTTATTTGTTTGATTTACCAATGGGCGAGATTTATTCTGCTAAATCGATAGGCCCGGTAAGTTGGGAAATAATATTAATTATATGGTGTGCGTTGATTATTGACGGAATCCGTGTCCTGGTGAGTCGGGATGATGATGCCCCCTTGATGAGCTTATAAGCTTCATCATGCTAAACCCTGCAGGAGGATTTGATCCGACATGATGATAAGATTGAGTGGTACTAGTCAAGGAGCCAGAAGTTGATTAATTAAAATTGTCAGTAATTTAAATTAATCGATGGACATTCGATATCTTAATCACGGAGAGATGGATGACTTATAATAGGTGGAGATGAAAATATGGGGGTTGGTGAGGAAGTTCAATGGGGATCCTTTAGTAGAATGGATCTTCATTAATGGATTGGTTTTAGATTCATTAGTGGCCCAAGACCCAACTCCTCCTCTTGGTCCTTACCTTAGCCCTATATATACCCCATGAAGCCACCAAGAAACAAGATTTGATTAAGCCTCATAATATTCTTCTCTCTCTCTCTCTCTCTCTCTC